>RJWT010011982.1:0-22811 GCA_004365215.1 Cuniculus paca
AATCTTGAGATACTGTGTGTAATTTCACTGCGTTCTTCCTCTGTTGTGATTTGTGATGATTTTTCATGTGTCTTGATTATTTGTGATAGCTTTGTTGTATGTGTGGATGTGCTACAAGTGAGAAAAATTAAGCAAGTTATTTCCTGCTCATTTTCCTTTTCAGTTTTTTTCGTTCGCCTTGCTTTGCTCTTGTGCCCCGAGGCCTTGTGGATCCACCATTCCCAGCCCATTCTGTTGCCCCTCCCACCACGGCAGGAAAAGACGCTGTGTCCTTGCAGTCCTGATTACATTTGCCAATATCTTTTTTGATTTCCATTTTACTTTCAATGTTTTTCATTCATATCAAAGATGATGAGACAGAATCTACAGAAACATCTGTCCTGAAAAGTCACCTGGTTAATGAAGTTCCTGTCCTGGCAAGTCCGGACTTGCTCTCTGAAGTTTCTGAGATGAAACAAGACTTGATCAAAGTGACTGCCATCTTGACCACAGCTGTGTCTGAGCAGGCGGGTTCCCTGAAAGTGAAGGAGCTGGCGAAGGTCATGGAGGAAGAGCCAGGCGAGCCCTTTGAGATCGTTGAGAGAGTTAAAGAGGACTTAGAGAAAGTGAATGAGATCCTGCGAAGTGGAACGTGCACCAGGGACGAAGGTGGCAGGCGGCACCCTCAGGAGGAGAGGGAAGTGGAGGAGGAGGAGTGGGTTCTTGTGAGTGAGGAGGAAATAGAGGAGGCTAAACAGAAAGCACCTTTAGAAATCTCAGAGTATCCCTGTGTAGAAGTTAGACTAGAGAAAGAGAGCAAGGTCAAAGCAGAGAAAGACTCCACTGGACTTGTGAACTTCCTGGCTGAGGACCTCAGGGCCTGTGCGTCTCCCCATGAAGAGAAGGCCGGGGAGGCCTGCGAGGCTCCAGCAGCTGGCAGGAGCATGGGCGAGGCGGGGAAGGCTGTGTCCCCAGAGGAGAAACTCAGTGCGCAGAAGCAGCACAAACCAAACCTGGGGATAAAGAAGCCAGTGAGGAGAAAGTTAAAAGAAAAGCAGAAACAGAAAGAGGAAGGCTTGCCAGGCAGTGAAGCAAAAGCAGAACTTAAACAAGGTAGTTCTGAAGAGTCTTTAGAGGAAGACCTGGGTCTGGCCCCTGTTCCTCTTGCCACTACTAAGGCCACCTCTCCTGTCATAGAAGAGACGCCCATTGGCTCCATAAAGGACAAAGTAAAGGCCCTTCAGAAACGAGTGGAAGATGAGCAGAAAGGCCGAAGCAAGTTGCCCATTAGAGTCAAGGGCAGAGAGGACGTGCCCAAAAAGGCCGCTCCCAGGACACATCAGGTGGTGTCGCCCTCGCTAAAGTCGGACAGGCATGCTGCAGCATCACCGTCCCCTAAAACAGAGAGGCACTCATCCTTGTCCTCCTCTGCAAAACCAGTGTCCCCGTCAAGTAAAGAGAGACATTCACCTGTGTCACCCTCTGCGAAAACCGAAAGACATTCACCTGTGTTGGCAACAGGTAAACCTGAGAGACACTCACCCCTGTCACCCACCACTAAAACTGAAAGACACCCCCCTGTGCCCTCTACGAAGTCAGAAAGACACCTGCCTGTCTTGCCTTCGGGCAGAACCGACAAACGGCCACCTATATCACCCTCTGGGAGAACGGAGAAGCATCCTCTAGTGTCACCTGGGAGGACAGAAAAGCGCTCTCCTGTTTCACCCTCTGGAAGAACAGAAAAGCATCCACCCTCTGGGAAAAATGACAAGCACCTGCCTGTGTCACCGTCTGGGAAAACAGAGAAGCAACCACCTGTGTCCCCCACTTCCAAAACAGAGAGAATTGAGGAAACTATGTCTGTCCGGGAGTTGATGAAAGCTTTCCAATCGGGTCAGGACCCATCGAAACATAAAACTGGACTCTTTGAGCACAAATCAGCAAAACAAAAACAGACACAGGAAAAAGGAAAAGCTCGGGTAGAAAAAGAAAAGGGGCAGATAGTGAGCCAGAGAGAAATGCAGAGAACAGAGAGTCAGACCATCAAACGAGGCCAGAGATTCATAGTGACAGGGCTTTCAGAATCCAGAAGAGGTGTGCGTGCCTCCTCCATTGGGTTTAGGAGAGAAGAGGCAGTTGGAGAAAAGGAGAAGATGCCTAGCCACAAAACCCTAGAGACTGCTCAGTCAGTGCGTGAAGAAGAAAGCCATGGAGAGAGTGAGATCCCCAAGGAAAAGGTGACTGAGGAACAGGGAGACCTGGACCTGCAGATCAGCCCAGACAGGAAAACCTCCACGGACTTTTCTGATGTCATTAAGCAAGAGTTAGAAGACAATGACAAATACCAGCAGTTCTGCCTGAGCGAAGAGCCTGAGAAGGCGCAGGTTCACCTAGACCAAGTCCTCACCAGCCCTTTCAATACAGCCTTCCCACTAGATTACATGAAGGATGAGTTCCTCCCTGTTCTTTCTCTGCAGAGCGGTGCTCTGGCCAGCAGTTCTGAGAGCCTGAAGCAGGAAGGGGTAGCAGGTTCGCCATGCGGAAGCCTGATGGAGGGGACCCCACAGATCAGTTCAGAAGAAAGCTACAAGCATGAGGGTCTGGCAGAGACCCCCGAGACCAGCCCAGAAAGCCTTTCTTTCTCACCAAAGAAAAGTGAGGACCAAATTGGGGAAATAAAGGAAACCACCAAGTTAGAAACTGCCACAGAAATTCATTCAGAAAAAGAACATCCCACAACCAAAGACATCATCAGTGGTTCTGCTGGTCAAGGTGCTGCAGTCTCTGAGGGCTCAGAGCCCTCTGCTAAGGCTTTTCAGGAGGCCACCCCAGACCCTCCCAGAGACATATGCCCCAAACAAATAGAGGACTACCCTGTCAGCCCTAGTGTGCCACTAGCAGAAGAACCCCCCCGGACACTGGCTGAGGAAGTGTCCTCTGACAGAGGTGCAGCTTACAGGACACAGGCTGAATCCACAGCCACCTCAGATGAGGCAAAGTCCCTAGCCCCATCTAATACTGTAAAATCAGACCCAGAAACTGAATCCAAGCCACAAGGAGTCATTAGAAGTCCCCAAGGGTTAGAGCTTGCACTTCCTAGCCGAGATAGTGAAGTCCTCAGCCCCATGGCTGACGAGTCATTTGCAGTGAGCCACAAAGACTCTCTGGAAGCCAGCCCTGTGCTGGAGGATAACTCCTCACACAAAACTCCTGACTCTCTGGAACCAAGTCCCCTGAAAGAATCTCCTTGCCGCGACTCTCTTGAAAGCAGCCCTGTTGAACCAAAGATGAAGGCAGGAATTCTCCCAAGTCACTTCCCTCTTCCTGCTGCTGTCACCAAAACAGAACTCGTTACAGAAGTGGCCTCTGTGCGGTCCCGGCTACTCCGAGATCCTGATGGCAGTGCTGAGGATGATAGTCTGGAGCAGACTTCACTGATGGAGAGCTCAGGGAAGAGCCCCCTTTCCCCTGACACCCCCAGCTCTGAAGAAGTCAGCTATGAGGTCACACCCAAAGCTACAGATGCATGTACCCCCAAACCAGCTGTGATTCATGAATGCTCAGAGGAAGATGACTCCGAAAATGGGGAGAAAAAGAGGTTCACACCGGAAGAGGAAATGTTCAAAATGGTAACCAAAATTAAAACATTTGATGAACTTGAACAAGAAGCAAAGCAGAAAAGGGACAAGAAAGAACCCAAGCAAGAGGAGTCTTTGTTATCCTCTGACCCAGATGCCGACTGCTCAGTGGATGTGGGTGAACTGAAACAGATGACAAGTGTGGAGGGTGAAAGCGATGTCCTTATGGTAGTGACTTCCGACAGCAGAAAGGCTTCTTCCTCCTCAGAAAGTGAACCCGAATTGACTCAGCTGAAGAAAGGTGCTGACTCGGGCCTCTTACCAGAACCAGTTATTCGAGTGCAGCCTCCTTCCCCACTTCCATCCAGCATAGACTCCAGTTCCAGCCCTGAAGAAGCACACTTTCAGCCTATCATTTCTAAACAATATACTTTCAAGATGAGTGAAGATACTCAGGAAGAGCCAGATAGCTCAGAAGAAGGAAAAGCCAGTGAGTCCTGTTCAGTGGAAGACAGTCACCCTCTTTCCCCTGATGAAGCAGATAGGTCTTATGATGATCTAAACAAAGACACCAGTCAACTAAAATTCTGTGGTGGCCATGGGTGTGAGGCTGTGGGTCCTAGCAGCTTGGCCACTCCTATCTCTTCAGGTCTTCAGAATTCAGCTGGTGATGATGTCAACGAGCAGCTCATCAACTATAAAGAATCATTAGCTCTGAAGGACATGTGTGAAAGTGACACAGAAGGAGAAGAGCTTGATGTTTCTGGAGTAGAATCCCCACAAGCAGATTGCCCCAGTGAAAGCCCTTCTTTGTCCTCTTTCCCTCATTGTCCAGTATCTGAAGAAAAGGAACTAGATGATGATGTATCTTCTCTATCTCCCACTATAAAAGTGGAGGAAACCAACAATGACCCAACTTCGCAGAGCTTACCAAAGGACTGTTCCTCTCAAGACTCATGTATTCCGACTCACACAGATAGGCTGTCTGTGGATGTTTC
Organism: Cuniculus paca; assembly: GCA_004365215.1. Taxonomy (NCBI): domain Eukaryota; kingdom Metazoa; phylum Chordata; class Mammalia; order Rodentia; family Cuniculidae; genus Cuniculus; species Cuniculus paca. The sequence goes on from RJWT010011982.1 coordinate 4,556, forward strand.
AGAGTCAGACCTAGTGGAGACTGATGAAATCTATGATCCTCATATTATAAGCCCTTATGAAAATGTTCCTTCTCAACCTTTTTTCTCTAGTGAAGAAAGCAAAACCCAAATAGATGCCAGTCACGCCTCAAGTTTTCAGTCTTCTGAAGTGCATTCTATTACCATCACATCCTCTGTAGCGGAGGTAGTAGTGACAAGTTCCTGTAGTAGAACTGTTTCAAGCAAAGAATCTAATTCTGAGAGTGAGCACCTTCAAGTAGAATCCAAACCAGAAAGTGCAGTGTGGGAAATGCAAGCAGACAGCTCCTCATCCTCCTCTCCCCAGCCTACTATAGCAAATACACCAGCAGTTATTGGGGAACAAATAAACAGAGTCATCATCACAAAAACAGACGTAGATTCAGATTCCTGGAGTGAAATTCGTGAAGATGATGAAGCCTTTGAGGCTCGGGTAAAAGAAGAAGAGCAGAAGATATTTGGCTTGATGGTAGACAGACAGTCACAAGGTACCACCCCTGACACCACTCCTGCTAGGACCCCAACAGAAGAGGGGACCCCAACAAGTGAGCAAAATCCATTTCTCTTTCAGGAAGGAAAACTGTTTGAGATGACCCGAAGTGGTGCCATTGATATGACCAAAAGGTCCTATGCAGATGAAAGCTTTCACTTTTTTCAAGTTGGTCAAGAATCCAGGGAAGAGCCTTTCTCTGAAAACATGAAAGAAGGGACCACAGGGGCTGAGCCACAACTGGAGACAACGGCCGAGTCACTAGCACTTTCGGAATCAAAAGAAATGGGAGGCGATGAAGCAGAATTACTTCCAGATGACCTAAGTGAGGATGTAGAGGAAATACTCACTTCAGATGCTCACCTTGATGCCCAAATGGAGATTTCAGCTTCCCCTGAAATGTCCACACAAGAGGGTACTGCTCCGGGGGCTGAGGACTTCCCTGTGCAAATGACTTGCGCACCTCCTTCCAGTAGGAAGCAGGTATCTTGCCCTGAAGCTCCTGAACCAGTTGTCCAAGTTCAGTTAGACTTTTCCACAGTCACCAGGTCTGTATATTCAGAGCGGGATGAGGAGTCTCCTGATTCTTCCCCTGAGGAAGAGAAGTCAGTGATTGAAATCCCCACTGCACCCATGGAGAATGTGCCTTCTACTGACAGTGAATCCAAAATCCTTGTAAGGCCTATCCCCACTTCATCTGCAACCCATCCATCTGTAGAGGATGAGTGTGCATTTTCTAAAGATTGTCCATCCAATCTGGATGAAGAAAGTAAGGAGGATGATGCAAAACCAAAGTCCAAAATCCCCATCAAAGCACCCATCCAAAGAGTCGAAGAGCAGCTCTCATTTCTAGACTCATCTCTCCATAAGGCAGAGGCACCTCAGGGACAGGATGTGACAGGCAGAGCTTCAGACAATAGAAGCAAATCTGAATCTGATGCTAGTCCTTTGGACTCCAAGGCCAAATGCCCAGGGAAAGCCAGAAGTTATATTGAGACAGAGGCAGAGAGCAGAGAGAGGGCAGAGGAACCTGAGTCAGCATCAGAAGAAGGTGCCACAAGACCAAAGATATTTGCATCCCGATTGCCAGTTAAGAGCAGAAGCACCACATCTTCCTGCAAGGGGGTCGTAAGCCCCACAAAAGAAAGTAAAGAGCATTTCTTTGACCTTTACAGAAACTCCATAGAATTCTTTGAGGAAATTAGTGATGAGGCTTCTAAGCTAGTGGATAGACTTACACAGTCGGAGAGGGAACAGGAGTTAGCTTCAGATGATGAAAGTAGTAGTGCCCTGGAAGTTTCAGTTATTGAAAATCTGCCACCTGTTGAGACTGAGCACTCAGTTCCTGAGGACATCTTTGACACAAGGCCCATTTGGGATGAGTCCATTGAGACTCTGATTGAACGCATCCCTGATGAAAATGGCCATGACCATGCTGAAGGTATTTGCCAGCCACTGGGGTTCCCTGTGCTCCGCATGTCATAAATTTGATATAATTTTTTTTTGTATGTCTGTTTTGTTTGGTGATTTGTGTCTCATTTCCTTTAAGCTTTCTGTAGTGGTTATTGTGTTTGTGTAAGCCCTTTGTGTTTTGTGCTTTCTCTGTACACTCTTGTCTATGAAAACAATCTCAAGATTGAGTAATGAGAATGCTTATGGAAACATAACATGACCAGGTGATGATGACCTTGCCTTTCTTTAGCTGCTGCACGTAAGGCCATGCAAGCTTTGAGTTTTGTTGTTCTGAAGTCCCAGGCTTAGCCTCAAGTTAAGCAATTTTTCTCTTTTGCACATGAATATATGGGGTTTTGTTTCCTATTATGAGGACTCATTGCTTTTTCTTATCTTTGCACACTAGGAAATAATTTGTACTTAAAATTTTGTAATTATTAGGAAGCCATTTGCTCAAGATTTCTCATATCCTGAAATTCTAATTGTTGTGGATCTGTTTTTCATTCAGAAAGGTTGGATTTCAGATTCCACTGGTAAACACTTTAAGCAAACAAACATAAGGTAAAAATATGCTTTTTGTTTACATGGTAGATGCATTGTGAATGTGCTGCAATTAAACACAAACAACAAAAACTCAAACTTTGCACAATTTAATTTGACCGTGAGGGAATGATGGCTCTTGAATTGTAAAGAAGAAAACTATGGATGGCTTTGAGACATAGCCTCTAGTCTTCCAATATCTCTACAATGAAGACTATTAGTCTTAAATTTGGCTATAAATAACTTTGTGATTCCATGCTCTAAAATGCTACCCATCAATCCAGGAGTTAAAAATGAATGGAAAAATTATAGTTTGTGAGAGAAATACACCATTTAGTAATAAATAGGCAGAATCTTTGCCCAAGAGACATACAGTATATGCATACCCATGCAACATACATATACAAACACGTGTGCCCTTACTGTCTCTTCCAAGTTCATCAGGAACAAGGTACATACTATTTCTGGACACATTAGAATAAATTCAGGATGATCTATTCACCAATGATCAAGATCTCTTGTTAATTTTTTTTTTTGGGTCAAACACAATATAGCATTTCAGAACAGAACACTGCAAGCAATACGGGTTTTCAAAACATAACAACAGGAGATTAACAATGGTTACCCTAGTGTCTCTTGCCTTCTTCGAAATGGTTGTTCATACATTTACAGACAATAAACTCAAACAAAACAAAGTAATATAAAACCAGATAAAACAAAAGAGTGAAAGCATTACAGGCCTTCAAGTCAGACAACAAGAAACCAACAACTGCTAACATAATCTTGTTAATTTTTGATATTTTTTTTTTCTGGCATGACCTCGAAATGGTCTGTACCTCCACAGGCAATAATAGTAGGTCCTAACCTATTACTCTACTTCTTCATACCATTTATAGTTACTCTAGTGTTTCATGAGCAAGATGAGTGTCTTCTGGTGGGCGATATCCTCTCAGATAATTTTAAAGTGCTAAGATGACTAGAAGTCTGCAATTTATATAATTGTGACCACTAATTAGTCTTGATTAGAGAGATATGGAAGGATATGGTTTTCATGAGTCATATTAGATTATTCTTCATTCTACCCCAGAAGTCAGACAAATGTACAATTTAATATCTAAACCATAATAGCTAAAATGTGCTACTATCAAATATTTGAACAAGTGACTCAGTTCTTTGAATGATCAGTACTGTGGTTCCTCTTCTGTCAGAGACAACCTTTGGCCATTCTGTTTTTGACCTTCTGTAGATCCACAGGATGAGCAGGAGCGGATCGAGGAAAGGCTGGCTTATGCTGCGGATCACCTGGGCTTCAGCTGGACAGGTAAGATGAATGTGAACCAGTTGTTCAACAAGATTTCCTTGGCTTAAATGATACAGATGCATCAGCCACAGGTCATCAGCAATGAAAAAAGAGCTCTACCCTCCTTCTGTTTGAGGAAGACTACCTGGAATAGTGAAAAGAATAATAAATTATAAACTAGAATATCCAGGCTCTGCATTAGCTACTCATGGAACCCAGAATGAGCTCAGAGTAGAAGAGGGAGAAACTATCACCATCTCTGAAATTTAGAATCGCCTTAGATTTGAAGATTTTAAGGATACACCAACCTTCATCATTGCTCTTTGGCAGTTGTAGGTATCTAAATTTGGGAGAGATTATTGTGTTACAAACTATTTTTAGATATAATTTTCATAACATGTAAATTGAGATTTCACCAGGGCTGCTTTTTAAAAATTCTTTAAATCAGATTTCTTCATAAAATTTGTTTTGGGTGGATGTTGAATGTCAAAGATGTTTCACTAACTTTTTGAAAATTGAGACTGTTTAAGGATAGAAATTATATGTTAAATAATTTACAAAGAGAAAGCAAATTATAAAATCAATATGATTTATTTACAAATTATGATATGTAGATTTTAAAAACTCTACCCTTTCACCTACTTGTAATTTACCATATTACAGAAAGATTGTAGTCTAGCTTTCTTTATTTTGTTCTTTCTTTTCCTCATTCTAAGTCTGGGACCTGGTTTCTTTTTATAACACTTGTGACTACTTTATTGAGACAAACAGTATAAAGTTAATATTCTTTCAATTTCTTAAAGATTTGAACAGCAATACATGTTACTTTTAAAGATAATTGATGGTTTAAAATAAGTGACTGGAAATAGAAGACAGAGTCATTTTTCTCCATAATAATTCCAAAGCAATTTTATTTTATTTTATTTTTTTTGCAGCACCAGGGATTGAACTCATGACCTTGTGCTTGCCAGGCAGGCGCTTAGACCGCTTCTTTACAATTCAAGAGCTAGATCCCCCGCCCTGTTTTTGAGACAAGGTCTCACTATGCCATTTAGGCTGGCCTTGAGCTCACTTTGTAGCCCAGGCTGGTCTCGAACTCACAACAATCCACCTGTCTCAGACTCCCGAGTGCTGGGATTACAGGCATGAGCCACCACGCCCGGCCTCCAAAGCAATTTTAAAATAGTGGTCAGACTTACTTATTTTGAGGATTTACAGGAAGATATGTTGTTAAAATATCCCTTGTTATATTGTTATATTATTCAAACTCTGCAACAATACAGAATAATATAAAATAAAAAGAATCTCATCTACTTCTGGTCTTCTAGTCTCATGCCTCAAAGCTAATATTTTCTCAGTTATTTGGAAAAATATATAATGCCCTTATACATATATCTGCCTACTATTTAAAAGTAAAATTTACTTACTAATATTCCTTGTAAATATCCTATCAGCACAGAAATATCTATTACATTCTTTTAAGTGGTTATTTAATTCTACTTTGAAGGTTTCTAAATTTTATCAATAGTCTTCATAAACAGATTTTAGACTGTTTCCTGTTAATGGCAATGAAATATCTTTGTGCACTGTTATATGTTTAAGATTACATTTATAGGGTATATTCTTAGAAATAGAACTGTTAGGCACAAATATTTTTAATTTTAAAAGATATTGTCAACCCAGATGTGGTGGCATGTACCTGTAATCCCAGCACTTGGGAGGCTGAGGCAAGAGAACTACTTGAGTTTGATGCCAGCAGGGGCTACTATCTTAGTTACTTTTCTCTCGTTGCTGAGACAAAACACCTGGCACCCAGAGTTAAAGGGGGAAAGGTTTATTTAGCTCACAGTTTATGAAGGTTTCAGTCCATAATCGTGGCTCCAAGGCAGAGTGGCATCACAGAGGAAAAACAGCTCATAGTGGCAGAAGACAGCAAAATCAACAATCAAATCTTAACAGAATCTTTCTACCCTGTTTATACTCTATCTAGACTGCTGGGATTAGGGCAGTGCCAAACCAGTTAGTGAACTGATCACACCCTTAATCCCAGTATCACACTCTCTCCATTCAGCAGCCTCTGAAAAGCCTGCTCCGCACTCCCACCCCGTGACTACATGAGGCTTTAGGGGCCATCTAGACACAAACCATAACAGCTACACAGTGAGTTCAAGGCCAGCCTGCACTACAAAGTGAGACTGTCTCAAAAAACAAACAATCAAAATGGTACTGTCAAATCCACAGTAGAAATTACCTCTTTTACACACACACACACACACACACACACACACACACACACTAATGTAAAAGTATCCACATGGAATGTTGATGGTAGAATTTAAAAGAAAATGTTGCTTCTTCCCTGGGTCAATTCCCAGATGTCTTATTCATGTGACATCAAATTGAAGAAAGGAGTTTATCCTGCCACCAAAATCTACCTACAACCAATATTTATCCAAGTACCCAGAAACAGGGTTTATAGTATTTAAAATATCACCAATAGGGAAAAAAAATAAAATATCATCCATGATGATCAAAAATGGGAAGAAGTATATTTCTTCTGTTTTCAGTCACTTATTTTCTGCTATCTTGATAAGAGTTTAAGCAAATGTTTATGGTATTTTGGAATCAGGTGGACCTGGATTATGGGAATTTTATCATCACAGCTTCACACTTGCTATTTCTGCTATGACAGTAATCAATCCTATACTTGGTTTTAAGAGAAAGATTCAGTATTCAATCCTATACCTAATATTAGGTGAAAGATCCGTAATCAGTACTAGAAGAATAAAGGCATGTGTGAGTGACTTCTGATGTGTGGAAATCAAATAAAAGAACTCCAACACAGCCATGCAAAAACACTTCACTTGTGAAATTACAGACAAGGTGTGAAGACGCAAATCTTTGAAGGCAATGTGTTTACAAAGTAGTATTTTTTCTTTTAGAGTTAGCGAGAGAACTGGACTTCACTGAGGAGCAAATTCATCAAATTCGAATCGAGAACCCCAACTCCCTTCAAGACCAGAGCCACGCACTGTTGAAGTACTGGCTAGAAAGGGACGGGCAACACGCTACAGGTGGGTGCAGCACTCTGGGCAGGTGTTAAGCTGAAGGGAGAAACTGTTATCTGCTCAGCAATCCCATTTGTGCAAATTGGGTAACACAGTAAACTACAAGATGCCCTCAATTGGAAGCACTGCCATCGTTGAGTGAGAACAAGCTGCTGCCATTTCTAGAGTGAACGTGCATGAGGTCCTGTGCTGTCTGCCTGTGGGCTGTGGTAACCAGTGGGGAGCTGGGCCAACACTAGTGACTAGCACGAATGTTACTCAAGTCTGAAAGTGTTTTACATATTGGTTTGTGGGCAGAAGTGCCTTATCTCCCCCGCCCCGCCCCCACACTTTTGCATTACTAGGAGTTGAACACTGAGCTGCATCCCAGCCCTTTTTATTTTGAGACAGGGTCTTGCTAAGTGGTTAAAATTTCCAAGGCTGGGCTCAAATTTGCGGTCCTCCTGCCCCAGCCTCCCAGACTGCTGGGATTACAAGTATGCACTACCATGGCTGGCTCTGTCATTGTTTTATTGATTGTGCCTTACCCTCGGTTCCTGTTTTATTTACCCCTGAATACCTTAAGTGGCAGGAAAATATCAAGTAGATTTTCAGTGTATGTGATATTCTGGCCATATGGAATATACTAGGAATCGAAATGACCACAGCTGTGGCTTGTCCCTCAGCAGGTCTAAATTCCCCACCTCCTATAGCTTTACCCCAGAGAACTGCTGTGAGATCTTTATATTCATCACTCCTGGTCTCTATATTTTATTTAGTAACAGTGACACATTTAGCAAATAAAAGCAGAAGGGCACATAGTTGAATTTAAATTCCAGATAATGAACGTATGCTTTTTTAGCATAAATATGTCCCATGCAATATTTGGGATATACTTATATGAAAAAGCATTGTTTTTTTTGTTTTTCTTGTTTTTTTGTCTGAAATTCAGATTCGACTGGAGGATGCCCTGTATATTATCTAGCACCTCTGCTTTTAGGGTTTGTGCCCACTATGTACCATCTTTTTATGCTTATCTGTCTGTATTTTTGACTTTTTTTTTAAACACCCTTACTAAGGCTTTGGCTGCGTCCTATATAGCTATCACAAATGTAGTTCAGTAGCTGAATGAAAGATTTCACAGAAGTGCATTTCTCAGCTACAACCAATGCTCTGTGTCTCATGCCTTAGATACCAGCCTCATTGAATGTCTCACCAAGATCAACCGAATGGACATTGTCCACCTCATGGAGACCAGCACAGAGCCGCTCCAGGAGCGCATCAGCCACAGTTATGCAGAAATTGAGCAAACCATTACGCTGGACCATAGTGAAGGTTGAACTATGTGTGTGTGTGTGTGTGTGTTTGTGTTTGTGTGTGTGCCTGAGCTCGGAGTTCATTTGGGCACTGGACCAATCATCTATTTTCAGAAGGTACATGGTGGCCTTTGGTGGTCATTATTTGTTCGCTTGCTACCTTGACTTTCCTTCCCATTTTGTAGATGTCCCCACTGCTCATCTCTGTTATTTCACCATCAGTGTGACCCATGAAGTTCCTTTTTGTCAATTCCTCAATGGTGCTTATGACACTTGTAATGTTTATTCTGTGTTAGTCGCTGACTTCTGCACTCACAACCAAGACTGTATCACAACACTGTTTCCAAGCAGTACCCTAATCAAAGTAGCGCACTTCTCCTTTTCAGTATTAAAGTTTCCCACTGCATAGATTCCCACTGCATGCTCAGTCTGTCATCTCTATTTTATACCTTTTCTCCTTCCTTCAAACTTCCATTTCTCTTTATTCACATTCATTCCCAGCTTAGAACCATACTTCATATTTTGTAGAATTATGCCATTCTAAGCAGATGCCCATGTTCTTCTAAAACAAAATCTACTGAGGTGAGTGCATCTCAGGGGCCTAGCTCTACCTTCCCTCCTGTTTCAGTGGACGAAATATCTTTACTTTGCTAAAGCCATCATTTCTTTTGTCCTGAATTTCATCCTCTTTTATCTAATCAAGGACCTCAATCCTGCAAGTACCCACTCAGGTATCTTGAAACTGGAACAGGCCCAATAGTGCTTCAGTGGGTTCCAGCTTTCAAGACAAAATACAGCGGAATAGCTCCTTTTATCTTTTGTTCCCGAGTTTCTGCTCTGCTTCTCCATCCGTTTTATAGGAAGCCTCTTCGGAAGAGTAGCTTGGGTTTCCTGTCTGTACTTCCTGTCTTCCTATTCACTCCAGAGCTGGCTCTGTGATTCACTGCAGTCCATGTTGTACAATTCACCAACTGCTTCCTTGTTACCAAATTCAAAGGGCGATTTTAAACGTTCACATCATTCAAAACACTTGAAGAAACAATCCCTTCTTTGTAAACGTATTCTTCCTTTACTCCCTGACACACTCTCACTTCCTTTTCTTTCTGCTTCTCTGGCTGTGCTCTTCCATCTCTTTCCAGTGGCCTCTTCCTTCTCACAAGTGGCCACGTGCACTACTGTGCAGCAGAAGCGGTGTGGCTCACTCCCATCTCCCCTCTCTGTGCCTCCTTCTCTCTGGGCACGGAAGCTGAGACTCCTTGCTCTTCCCTGCATGCTGTGGTGGCAAGGTCCTGGTGCCTCTGTCCCTTCTGCCCTAGAGTTTTCTTCCCTTAGATCCATCAAACATTTTTCTCCCAATTTATTTAGGTCTCTACTCAGATAGCACCTCTCAAGAGAAGCCTTTGTGGCTGGTCTATCTGAAATACTAGCCTGGTTGCCTTTTCTCCCAACAATTATCATAAACAAACTACATCTATGGAAACAGAAGTTCAGTAAAAAGAAAAGTTTTTCTGCCTTGTACATTGCTATGCATCCAGCATCCAAACAGTACCTACCACATAGTTGGTGCTTAATATATATCTGTTGAGGAAACAAGTAAATAGATGAATGTTGTTCACTCCTCTGCTGAAATCCTTCAGTGGCTCCTCATTGCCCTGGATACAGTGAGATTCCTTAGCCTGGCACAAGGGACTCTCCATAAAAAGATCACTGACCACAACGTTTTGTGGTAAAGATTGAACAAATTAGTGCTCACAAGGCACACAGTAACTGTTCAGGATTTTTTAGGTATTTACTATGATTATAGCTCTCTCTTGTATGTGATACCATGGCCGTCCCAGGAGGTGCCTAGTTATCTTTAGGTCTCTTGAGATTTTGCACCCTCTGCAGTTCCTTTCCAAATTCTTTAATGCTGAGGATGGTGTCCCATATCTACCACCAGGCGCCTGTCATGCATCACCCTGCAATTGAACTGACGGCTCCTGCTCCACGGACCAGCATCCTGAAAGCGGGTGTGCTGTCCTCACCTTTCAGACTCATGGACCCATCTCAAGATGTGGCGCAGGACAGCTGCTTACTAAACAAACATGCAACATAGGAGAGCTTCCCTTGAAAACTCAACTGAACATGCTCTCCTCCCGCAGGGTTCTCAGTGCTCCAGGAGGAGCTCTGCACCACGCAGCACAAGCAGCAGCGAGAGGAGCAGGCTGCTTCCAATGAGGGCGAGGCTGGCGATCACCCCCCCATCGTCTCTGAGGAAGATATTTCTGTGGGTTACTCCACCTTCCAGGATTGTGTCCCCAGAACTGAGGGGGACAGCTCTGCAGCAGCACTTTCTCCCCAGATGTACCAGGAGCAAATTCAACAAGATTTCTCAGGGAAAACACAGAACCTGCCTGAAGAGCAGCAGGAATACTTGTGAGTCCCAAATGTGATTCCTAGGAGGTAGCCCAGAGGGCCAGGCATAAACTGGCAGGGCCAGTTTTAAGTAACCTAAAAATGACCCCACCTATAGCAAATGACAGAGCTGCAGGGGAAAAGAGCCTTGCTGCATTTACTGTAATGCATTTGAGAGATGTAATGGTGACAGTGTCATGTGAACCTCAGTTCTGTGGCCCTGGATAGTCCTTGGGTGCTTTGAGTCTCCAATTCCCCATCTGCAGGTATGATAATTATATACTTTACTCATTGACTAGGGTAAAGCTCAGAAATAGGCTTGCACATGCATTGTGTGACCTGTAAAATTTCCATAGACAACACAGTCAAAGGATTGCTCTACCTCATTTGCTCTGCATATCTTCAAATACGCATTTCAGTGCAAACGCTTCAAATATTCATTGTTCTGTGGCTGGCTTTGGGTAGGAGCAGCGATGGCCCAGTGTATTCCAACAAAGCTACCAGGTAGCCAGCTGTGAAACTATAAACGCAACAACATTATACCTGCAGAATAAAAAGGCATTAATGTGGAGTGCAGTAGGGTTAGACTGGGAGTAAAGAGACATTCTCTAAAGAGCTCCTGGCTGAAAGAAGCTGTAGAGCGCAGTTTAGCTCAGAGTTTAAGCTCTGGGCTTTCTGGAAGCAAAGGAGGAAGAGTGCTTCAATCACACTGGCTGCCCAGAGAGAAAACAGATCACGAGAAAGGCAACAGTGTCCCTGACTCTGAAATCTGAGAATAGTGGGACCTCTGCCATCAAGTAAGCGTTGCTCTGTGGTCACCAGACCCTGAGGAGCGGTGAGATAGGCACTGGCAGGGTCTCTTCACAGAGCCCTCCTCTCTGCATCTACCTGTGGGCTTTGGGAAGAACATGAAGAAGAAGGGAAAGAAAGATAAAGGAAAAGATGGGAAGCAAAGCAAACTCTATCACAAAGGCCCTTGAAGTGTTTAATATCAATGGTATGGCAGAAAATTACAATTTAAAGAAAAGCAGAAAAGGCAAAAAATCCTTTACTGAGGAATTCAGATGATGAAAGTCATGTTGGAATAACTCCAAACCGTATCAGTAAAAAATTTCAGGGTAGCAGACCCCTCTATTAAGTAATGGTTTTCTAGAGGCATTGTAAAAATTTCTCTTTTTTTCGTACCAGGGATTGAACTTACAACGTTGCGCTTGCCAGGCAGGCTCTTGTACCACTGTGCTAAATCCCCAGCACCCAAAATTTCTTTATATTTACAATTAGGGTTACTACATTCATGTAGGGATTTATTTAATTCTTGTTTAAAAAGCATTATCTATAAGTCTTTGTTACATAAAATTTCTCAAATGCTCACTGTATTAGCTAGAGTTATTAAAGAACACATGGAGTAGCGTAAGTGCTTTGTGGCAGCTTGGAAGCTCATCCATTTCAGGGCGATTTCCATCTGTAGAAGACATTGCTGGTGGTACAGTGCTGTGCCAGGGGCTGGGGTGCTGCACTGTGCGTCACAGTGGTGTGTGGTTCCAGTCTCTCAGCTGACTTGAACTATAACTCTCATAGCTATGTGGGTGAGCTTCACCTCCCCTCCCAGACCCTGCTAGCGCTGAAGTGCAAATGGCCCTGAGGTTTACCTGGGCTTTTCTTTTCCAGTGTGACGACCCCGGGTACAGAAAGGACACAGGCTCAGAAGGCCACAGCAGCACCAGGCTCTCCCAGCAAGACCCCTGAGGAGATCAGGACTCCTTCCGAGGAGATCAGGCTGGACCTCCGGACCCCAGTGTCCAGTGAGCAGGGAGGCTCCCCCATCGTGCAGGAACCTGAAGAGGCCCCAGAGCCAAGGCAGGAGTGCTCCCCCAGGAAAACCAGCCTCGTGATTGTGGAGTCAGGCGAGGCCCAGCCACACACCTTCACGGGAATCGACGGAGATGCAGCTTTGGAAAAGGTGAGATTTCCCTGTCTCTCGTTTCTTGCCCACATTTAACAAAACTACAAACCTTGTTTTAGTTTCCATTTCTGATGGTTTATTTTTTTCTTTTAAAACAAAAAGTTGCCAGATTTATGAACCTGGTCACTGAGAAATGTTTAATCCTTTTGAAATCAGAGAACTGATGAATCTAGAAGGAATGCCACGCAGTCCCGATCTTAACTATTAAATCAGGAGCCTTATTTTTATCACTGAGATGCTTTCTGCTAAAAAAAAGTACATGTGGTGGTCAAACAATAGTCTGTAAACTGTTAAACTGGAGCTTGAAGGCTAATGATAGGGACAAGCAGGCTCAGGTAGGTCTGCTGCCATGGGTCTCAATATACAGTGATAAAACTATACAGTTGATTTTTGAATTTTTAAAAATTTATTACAATAGAGGACACATTTTATTAATCCCCCTCAAAAATATTTGCCATGACTTTGACACTTGCCCTGTTCTTGTCGTTTTCTGAAGCAGTTCTGGAAGTGCTCTTTTGTGAGTGTCTTTACATGATCAAAGCTATGGTGAATGCCTTTGCTAAGTACCATTCATTGGAAAGGCAGTCTTGTTAAAAAAAATATATATATGTCTTCATCAACTCTGTTCACTGTATCCAGCACTATGTGACTGTGACTCTTCCCCAAAGTTAAGATGACCATGTAAGGTCACCATTCTGAGTTACTTCAGGACATCAGGGCAGCCATGACAGTGCAACTAAAGACACTCCTGGAATGGGACTTCCAGGACTGCTTCAGAAAGGGGCAGAAAGGGTGGGCTAGGTGCATTCAAAGTGAGGGGGAGGATTTTAAGGAGAATCAAAGACAATGTGTCTTTTGCTACAATAAATGTTTTTAAATTTAAACACTCACTGTATTTTTCAGTACCACCTCATAGCTCTCTGCGCTGTCTGCTAAGGAGCTCACAGACTGACTTTCTGGTGGGGTTCACTCCCTAACAGACTTTCCTCCCTGGAGGAAGGATAATTTCCAAATTAGATTTCTTCATATTTATTTTAGCAGTAAATTGTAAAAGGAACATGATGTCTAAACTTACTGCTATTTTGAAATGACCAAATGCCTGACAGTGACATGAGATTGCATTAGGGCCCATCACGAAGCGCACTGTGAAGGTGTGTGGAGAGGCTTGGCCATCTTAGGAAATGCGTTTCAGCTGACCCTTGGTCCGTGGCGTTCCTAGAACCTTGGGATGAATTTGGGAGCTTGATCCTTCTTCAAAACGCAGAAGTTGTAGGGAACCCCAAAAGAGTAGAGAAGGCACGAACGAGACTCAGCACTTTAAAGCCTCCCCAGGCTATTGTCGTCTACGAGGATGGGTGAAAAATCTGTTTGAATTAGACTCACTATAAATTAAAGTAGGCATTATTTTCTTTTTAAAAAGTAATAGAGTTCAAGTCATTTTATATTTAAAGGTGTTTATAAAAACATGAATCCAGAGTTTAGTAGTAATAGATTTGTTCTATGAAAGAATAAGAATCTTTTGGGTGACAGAAGTAATACAGTGTATCCTTAGGATTAAGAGCTACATTTGTTTCTATTCACTAGGAGGGTAGCAGCTGCTACCAGGATTCAGCAAGGTTCAGGCAGATGAGAACTGTGTCCTGATTTTGGCAGTTCCCTTAAAGAGTGAACTCATCCCATGAATGAATTCTTATTCCAAATTTGTCTTTCCACAGAATTATTCATCTCAAGTTCTTGGCTTAAATGAATGCTAGTAAAAATGATTCATACTTGCTGTTTAGGCTTGGAAGTTGCCAAATTTAGCCCAAAAATCCACAGGCTAAGTAAAATATAGTCTTAAAATTATTAGCTGGATAACTGATATATTTAATCTGTTCTTTACATATAAATAAGTTTTGATACGTCATTCTCCATTCTATGTGTTTAACACAGGCCTGTTCTGCTTACTCTTGATGAACCTCCAGGTATCTCTCCTTAGCTCCCTGTTTTGACCTGTAGCTCTCGTGACCTTGACTCAGGTGTTCAATTTCAGTTACTCTTCTTGCTGACCCTATTTCTAGGCAGTAAGTTCCTGACTTAAAGTGTAATTTCATTTAGATTTGGATGTTTTTCCTTAACAGAGAAAACTGTAGAACTATGTATAAATTGGGTATTTTAAAATGTTTGGCAAGTTGACTTGTCTTTTCCCTTTGTAAAAAATATCATTCCATGAGGAGAAAGTGATTCTATATATATGACTCCTGACACGTTTTAATCTAAAACTGTGTTCTTAACCTTGTCTCTGGATTTGGGCCAAACCTATTAAGTCTGATCATTTTCATATCTCAACTTCTCTGCAAGACGAGGCTAATGTGATTCATAGCCTGCCTTTTTGATAGTAAGGAGATGCACCACTGACTATGCAGTATCTCCAGGAAATTTTATTTCCTGTATAAAGTTCTGCAGCAGACATGAGATATTCCTATGCAGGTGCATTAAAACTCCAAGCCTGAGCACTAATGTTATCAAGGCTGCAGCCGCACATTTTGCTGTGTTTACATTCAGCTGTTTATTGGGAGTTTGAGTACCAGGAGTTGTGTGAGCAAGACATTTCTTGGGATGAATTTTGACAGGTTCTCTGATATCTTTTGGAATTATACATTTTTTTTCATTCATTAAACCAAGCAACCAAATTCTTGTTGAAGCTTGAGACCCCTACACCCTTATTTTCAGCCCCACTGATTTTTCCACCAAAGCCTCCATGAATAGAGCTTTGAGGACACAATGTATGCGAAAGCCAGAAGCAGTAGTGAAGTTCTTCTGTAGCATGTTAAACAGAACTGTGCTTCCATGCTTCTCCAGGACCTGGCAGAGGAATTAGGGGAGCTGGAGGCCAGCTCTGATGAGGAGGCAATGGTGACCACCAGGGTCGTCCGCCGGCGAGTGATCATCCAGGTACCAGCTGCTGAATTGTTGCACGCCAGGACCAGCTCTGCCCTCCCCCTGTAGAGAGTGACTGACCTGGGGCAGTAAGGGCTTGGCACGCTCCCAAGGCAGTGCATGGCCACTAGGAAGCGGACCCCTTCACTTTCTTTCCTTTTTCGTTTGTAAAGAGATGTGGTGGGAATGGCGGTCACAGCCTGCTACTGAGACAGCACCCTGAATCAGTTCCACCTAACTCACTTTTTTTTTTGTACCAGGAATCGAACTCACGACCTTGTACTTACCAGGCGGGCACTGTGCTGCTGAACTACACTCCCAGCCCCTAACTCACCTTTGTTTATCTGTTTTCCTTGTTTGTTGATTTAAGTTTTACCTGACTTTGGCCACCTTCTCCTAAGCATGTTTTCACCCACTTGCTTCTTTGTATTAAACTATTTGACAAGATTTTGCATCTCCACAGTGCTTCTCCACGTGACCTTGGTTTTTCTAACATTCCTTGCATGATAAGCACTTGGATGTAGTTCCTAGAATTGGTGCCAGGTCCTGATGTGACCCTTTTGTCCCAACTGTTTAGGGAGATGACATGCCTGAGATACCCCCAGAAAGCATCACTGAAGAAGAATACGTGGATGAGCATGGACACACCGTGGTGAAGAAGGTACTGTCTGGTGTCTCCTTTCATGGCCGCTTTCAAGCTTCCTGTTTAAAACGAATCAGTGTCATAGTATTGTTACTCAACAACGTAATACATGCATACTACATACATAAATGACATGCGTTTCAGGTTACTAGGAAAATCATTAGGCGCTACATGTCCTCTGATGGCACAGAGAAAGAAGAGATTACGATGCAAGGGATGCCACAGGAGCCTGTGACCGTCGAGGAAGGCGATGGTTATTCCAGAGTGATGAAGCGCGTTGTGTTGAAGAGTGACACCAGCCTGTCAGAGGTGAGGCTCCCAACCTCCAAGTCTTATTTCACAGAGAGCAGGAGAGAACTCGGCAGTTAGAAGAGACTGTCTGCTCACCCGGGCCTTGCAGTCTGTTCACAGTTACCCATTTGTTTGTATTTTCACAATTTTGTGTCATTTAAAACTAACCATCAGGAAGCATTACAGCCGATATTCTTTGTTCATGCTCATTCTCATTTTCTGTTTAATTCATGGCTGACTGCAGCAAACATCCAAAAGCAAGTTTTTGAAGACTAACATCCCATTGCGAGGCGGACGTGTGTGAGGAAGTGGCCGTGGTGCGTGGCCTGTTTGGTGTGCCAGCCTCCTGAAGTCAGGCGATCAGTACCTGATACCCAAACCGCTGCCTTGGGGAACACCAAAGTCAGCACCCAGAAACTCTCTGATTCATAGTGTGATTTCTTTCTACCTTAGTTCCCAGTTCCCAAAGGAACATGCTTGCTTTTATAAAAAAATATAATTTGTGAAATTCTCACCATTTTGTATTTACTTATAGCCTCAAAATCTCATTTTTAACAACACAAGATCCTCCGGAAATCTAGTTTCCAATTTCTTGTAGCTTTTTGAGACCCTCCTTTGGGATTAACTTTACCTCCATACTGCAAGTGAAACCCTTCACACATGGGCAGAGAGTTTAGCCACAGGTTACCCTGTCTACATCACGCTGGGCTGGCAGTCCTTACAAACCGACTGATAGATTTTTATTCAAGCGACTGACTGGTTCACCAGGTGCTGTAGGGACATGTGCATTAAATAGATACCACTAACTGATGTTGTAACTCTGCTTCACTGCTCCAAAATACTGTTTTTTACAAGCCTACTAGGTAGTGTTATAATTGTTTTGTTCATTAGCACAGAAAAGTTCAGTATTTGTTAAACTTTGGCCATCAGGAATTACACTGTGTGTCCTTCATCTATCAGGTATCTTTGTCTGAGCCCAGCACTCTGTCCAGCACCTCACAGTTTCAGGCTGAACCAGTGGAAGGCCGTAGAGTCAGCAAAGTTGTTAAAACCACCGTCGTCCGGGGAGAGAGGATGGAGAAGCACTTGGGGGACTCTAGTTTAGCCACGGACCTTCCTTCAGCCAAAGATGACTTTGAAGAGGTAGAGAAGCATCATTTTGTCTCTTCCACTTTTTGATTTGTGTTTTATGTTTGCTTTTGAGTTTGAAAATTGTCATTGTGTCGTTTCATATGCAGATTCATAGAAGCGTGTTTAACAATTCAAGAGAGCAGATTTCCTGTATGAATAACGGATATGGTGAAATAATGTTTCCTCAGCTTATGGTGTTTGTTCATGTCACCCTAAGTGCTTTTAAATATCCATGCAATCAGAATTTACTTCTGCTGAGTTAAGATCAGAATCTCTGGAATCAGGGCATGATCCTACAGCTTATTTAAAAGTCCCATAAGTGTTCTGCACTCCCAATTAATATGGCAAAAAATAAGATAGTACAAATTATCCTGCCTAGCTGAATCTATCAATATGGCTGTGATACACAGTTTAAAAATTTCCAGGTTTTCTATATTTGTATATTTTAAAATGATGTGGGGCTGGGGATTTAGCCCAGCGGCATAAGCGCCTGCTTGGTAAGTACAAAGTTGTGAGTTTGATCCCCGGTACCAAAAAAATAAAATAAAATAAAATAAAAATGTGATGTGTAGTTAATAAGTTCTTGTTCCCAACAATTCAGAAATAGGTTCATAATAGCAGATTTACAGACCCTTACCATGACTCCAAAATCCTAAAATTCTAAAAACCAAAACGAATTTTCTAAGCTTGACATA
The DNA here is from genome assembly GCA_004365215.1 of Cuniculus paca. Lineage (NCBI taxonomy): Eukaryota > Metazoa > Chordata > Mammalia > Rodentia > Cuniculidae > Cuniculus > Cuniculus paca. Next base: position 22,755 of record RJWT010011982.1, read on the forward strand.
AACTGGCATAGAACTTGATAAAAATTTTACATGAACTGGTGTGAAATCTTCTTGTCT
>RJWT010011983.1:0-22803 GCA_004365215.1 Cuniculus paca
CACTATATATGTCTAAAAAAGCAGAACCATAGGAATGACACCAAGGTCGGCCACCAGTTCAAACAGTAACTGGCCTCCCTTGCATCATGGTACAGAGGTCTTTGAGTACATGCATGGCTGAAAGTTGTGAATTGAATCTGAAGGAACCAATTGTTTAGGCAGTTCTTTTTGAGCAGTGGACCCAGTGACTCTCTTTTGAAATGAAATCTTTATTGTTATGCACCCTAGATCCTGGGAAGGATGAATGTTACATTTTCCTAAGGGGCCATTAAGCCATCTTTTTTTATAGTATTTGTCTTTGTTTTAGTGCTAATGTTACCAACTGAGTTCTCCTAGGCCCCATATTTACACACTCTTCCTTTTAGCTGCCAGCAAAATTAAAAAAAAAATTAGCTCTTTCTATCCATCCTAATTCTCACTGTATTTCTGACTTTATTCAGCCAGTGTTATCCATGACACACCCTGAACATTGGACTGGTTGAAAATTTTCTCTAGATGATTTAGTGGACTACACTTAATCTCAGTCTCCCCAAAGTCTCATGATATGGCCAAAATTAATACTTTTTTTTTCTGCCACAGTGTAACACACATGGCCTCTAGTCCAACTGCCAATAAAGTCCTTTTTCATAACTGAAACCTCCCAAGCTTTGTTTTTACTCTGTACATTCCTTTCACTATTCTGGTCTTCTGAGCTCTGACTAGAATCATCTGTCAATCTCTCCTTGTATAAAACATTCTAAGGCTTCTCTAGGCAGCATCTCAAAATCTTTCCAAACTCCAAATCAGTTCCAAAGACTTCTGAACAACATGGTCAGGGCAGTGACAGCAGCTACCCTACTGCTCGCACCATTTTTCTGTATTTGTCATTTCCCTACTACTGGAACAAATTACTTGACACCTGTAAGTTAAGGGAGCAGAGGTTCATTTGGCTATTTCCAGTGGGGTCATTCCAAAGTCAGCTACCTCCAAGTAGAAATATACAGCAAAACAGTGTGACAGAAAAAACAAAACAAACAAACAAAAAAGGATGCTCATCCTATTGTATTAAAACACAACAAAACAAAACACCAGAAACAAAGGAGAAGCTGAGAATAAAATTGTAAATACCCTTTAAGGAAGCCCCTAGTGACCTTTCTCCTCCAACCAAACCCTACCTCCTAACAGCACAGTGAGCTACTAAACTGATCCATGAATGACTTTTCTAATGACTACAGCATTCCATTATTCAATCAATTTTTAAACACATAAGAATTTTGGGAAACACTTTATATCTGAACCATAACATGTATATAACTAACCTGCATTATTCTAGAGAACAATGGCTTATTTAGGCATTTAAGAATTTCATATAATACCTCATCTTTGTTTCATTTAAAAGTATAACTTTAAATAATCATGAAAGTTTTGCTTGACTTTCTGCTTTCCAGATCACAGACTACTCAGCTATTTAGGTTTTGTGTTTTGAAAAAGATTGTTTTGGCGTCTAAGTTTTAAAATTGTGTTTCATAAGCATTAATTCTTTGAAACACCACCTTTGGTAATAATCTTTGTTAAAATGAAGAGAAATGAGCCAATTTAAAAAGAAGTGGTACAAAAATTTGTTAATTGCTTACTAATGCAGGGCAATCATTATTAGAACATGTTGTGTTTGGACTTTTGTCTCTTTCCTTTCTATCAGACTGTCGTCTTTCATTTATCCTCTTCTTTTTGGTCCATTGCAACTTCTTAAACACTGGCACAGGTACAGTCACAGCCCTGTTGAAGTTCACATTTTCCTAATCTTGCTTGAGTAGATAATGAAGTTTATCAATATAGGTTTTATTTGAAAAAATTAGACTTGAGAAGCTTCAAGGGTTTTTTGAAGTACAAGAATAATTGGAAAGACTTAGCATATAGAAGCCCATATGGTATCTTTTCCTATTTCCTAAAGAATTCTTCATTACACTTATAGACAATTCAAATAGAGGTAATTTAATGCAATATTTAGTAAGCTAACTACACATGAGGCCCAAAGGAAAGGAAAATGTTTTATTCTGGTAATGAATATAGATAACCCCAGCCCAGTGGATATAATCTGATTAAACTAAGCATTAATTTTGTGATATCAAGTTGCCAGAAAATTATGTGATGTTGAAAAGAAAACTTTAAAAACATAATTGAGAATAACTACATTTAGAATGAGAAATTTCACTTATTACAAAGTCTTAATATTTGACATAAATTTTCCCCCTTTGATCATTTCAATCTTTTATTTTATTCTAGTTGCCTGAGTTTAATACAAAGTATTAACAAAAATGTAGCATTTTAATGGGTTGGTTATTTTAATTAAGATTAAATTAATGAATTCTTTTAATTTTTAAAAACAGTGGGTCATTAGATTTTTACCTATTTTTGACAATGATGTAGAATATATTGTTAAAAAGAATAATTGTTATTGTAATTTAGTACTCATTTTTTTTCCTGCTGCCATGTACCTTTCTCACGAAATAGAAAATCTTAAAGTACTTTCTTTCATCAAGGTCAATCTATTGCGTCAGTTGAAATGCTCAGATCAAAATATTGAGGTTTTTAACTCATGGTTTTATGGTATATGGTGTTTATCATTCAGCCTCAAAGACTGTGGAATAGCTAAGAGGTGCATATCATTTTCCTTATTGTTTTGAAATTTAGCCGCTTTTAATACCTTATATTTCTTAGTGTACCATATTAGTTGGTCTAGTGACATCTGATGAAGTAAGTTGCTTATTTTGAAAATCTCAGAGGTTATTCTGGACCACAAACAAATAGAACATTAGGCAAATAGGCTTAGATTATAAAATGTAATTTCATTAAGTAAATGCCATTATATCCAATTATATTTGTTTGCCAAGAAAATTTGGCTGTGTATTATTTCATTATAAAGTTTATTGGCAGAATGTGAGACAATCAACAGTTTTTGATTTTAGTATTTCCTAGAAACCTTGTTATTGGAATTATCTGTGTATGACAAAAAATTCCTTAATAAATACTCATTACTTGATTACAGGTTGAATATTTCAGACTCCTAAACCAATTAGTTCTCTTCATTTTGATTGCCAGAAATTCCTAAATGTATATATTATGCATCTATATATTCGTTTCTGTATTAGACACTGGTGATGTAAACATTTTTAGTGGCTTATGATTCACAAGAAAGTTAGATGCATTTAATTATCTTTTTCTTGATTTTATTTATTTATTTGTTTATTTATTTATTTATTTATTTAGGTATGGGGGATCAAATTCATGACCTTGTGCTTGCCAGGCAAATGCTTACACTGAAAAGCTAAATCCCTGGCCCTTTTGCTGGATTTTGTTTCTGCTTCAAAAATAATATTGGAGAGTGCTTATCAATTGATTATAGCAGTATGGGCAACAGTATTCATTTCTAAATTTATGTGTTAATAACCAAAATAGATTATTTCTTATACATTCTCATGGTGTTCATTGAGAATGGTGGCCATGTATATTTTTGATATCATTATCTAAAAGCTAGCATCTAGCCCCTTGAATTGTTTGAACTCTAGGTTTACCAGGAGTTTGTAAGGATAGGCTTTTGCAGCCTTATGTCCATAGAGCAACTTTAAAATCTCTATCTTGCATTGTCTTTTGAAACACACCAAATTAAACCTGTTTTTTAAAAATTTTTCTTTATATTTTTATGAGACTCTAATCAGTTGAATATATCAACTGTGTTATGGACTGCCTGACATTTTAAAGTAAAAAAATGAATTCCCTTTTTTATTGTACCCTTTGCCAGATATTTTCATACTTTGACTCAAAGCAAATCATTCAGTAGAGATGATTCAGTTCATTTTTTACTAGAGAGTACATTGAATGTTTCTAATTCAGTCAGAGTTTGCAATATATCATAACTTTTCTTCTCAGTTCCTCAAACTATGAAAAAAGATATTTGTGAGTGCTAAATTTGAAAATTATGAGAGTAGAAGTAGTGTTGGACATCATTCAAAAATGTATATTTTCACTTGTGAAATATTCCTTAAATTTGTTGTATTCCATTTAAAAGAAATCTTAGATTTGGGAAACTCTCATTCATGTATGAGATCAGCAGTTTCATTGTCTGTGTGTAGGAGCAGAACAGAGTAACTCTGCTGGATGTCTTTCCACATTTAGATTTTTAATGTATATTTAAGTTTCCTCTGATTGGTTTTGAAATCTGGGTAGCTGTAAGACCAAATGACTTCAAAAGTAGTTTTTTGTTTTGTTTTGTTTTTTCTCTATAAACTTATAACAGTAAGTACTGTACAATGGTATGTTGGTTTAGAAACTTAATTTGTTTTACAATTTTGAGGAAAATGGTGCATTTGTATTGGGAAGATGACCAGGGTTGTGTTGGTTAACTGATGTGGAGTTTGTGAATGGAAGCAAAATTTTGCCAGATCTTTTGTTTGCAAACTGAATTGTTTGTACACAGATGTGTTCATAAAGTGAGGTTACTACATTTTATGATTGCTTAATCAAAGTGAAATTCTGCTTTTGTACAGACATTAATTAAACATGACAGAAATAAGATTGCAATCCTGAGAAATACCTGCCTTCAGGATTGTCCTTCTGTAGCTCAGTGTACTTAAATTCTTTCTACCATATGACTATTCTGAAAACCTGCTATCCTCAGGGAATTTAGGGCCTAGGTTACCTAGTTACCATTTCTCAGTAAAATTCTGAAATCCAAGTCTCTAGTGAGCTTCCTTAGAAGGCAGTATTTCACAAGTGTTGTAACAATTCATTTTCAGAAGAATTAAGTGTATTCTATGAGTTAAGACAGGACCGGGGGCAGGCTCTTAGAATTTATGCCTAGATTCCTGCAAACTTTGTCTAATGCACATTTTATTTTGGAGATTTTGCTTTGTATTCTTACATCTTAATAAATCTCAGTCATGACTGTATGATGAGTCTTCTTATGAATTGGTCTAGCAAATCACTGAAACTCAAGATGGACTTGAGAACTGCTAGAACAGACTTCTTAAATTTGACTTCAATGATCTCTGATGAATATATTTATATAATAATTTATATGATAATTGAATTATATCAAGATGGACATTTACTTATTGTAAGAAAAATAAGAAAGCAAACTACATCTTTATTCCAATGACACTGTAATACTCTATGATTTACCATATTTTAGATTTGGGTTCTCCATTTTGACCATGCAGATATGTAGTCAAATGTGGGATGTGATTTTGTTAAGACACAGACATCAGTCTACACTGTAGATTTCAAAGGACATATGTTACTGAACTAGTACAATCAGTCTGTGTTTTAAAATTAGTTTAATCAGGCTGCTGAATTTATAGAGTGAATTAGTTTCTCTGAATTTATCATGGCAACAAAGACATTTTGGACCACAGAAATTTGGAACATCATGATTTTGTGTTTCCTCTATTCACTGCTCTGGTATTTTCATTTTTTCTTATACAACAAAGGTTTTTAATAAAATGTAACCATTATAAAGCTATAATTTTTGTTTATCTGTTCCTAATAATCTAGTTTTAGAAAGTATATTTAACCAGATAATTAGTTTTTAGTTTTTGCCTTTTACCTAGTGCTACTAACTTTAACATTATAACTCTGATTCTGCTTTTCTGTGATCTGTTTTCTGAAATTTTTTTTAAAAACCAAAACTCTGCAGATATTGCTTTTGTACTAATTTTGTCCTAGTTTTCTCTCCTCTAAAATGTTGTGTACTTTTGTTTTTCATTCTACTTTTGTGAAAAATATCTATTTTGTTTCATTAATGAATCATAAAAGTATAAGAGACATTATTTTGAAAGTACTAGACATTTGATTCATTCCCATATATTTAATCTTGTGGTGATTTGTTTATGGCTTTTTTGAGGACTTTTAAAAAGACATGTCAGGTTCAGAATAGTTTACTGATCTAAACAATTAAATTTACTCATTAGAGGTTTTTAATTGGGTACTCCATTATCATCATTGTTTTTTTCTGGAAATCATAAAATTTTTAAAAATTCATTCTTGCCAAGAATTTGTCTACTCTTATAGTTAGAATTAAATGTATCTTTTCTTTTTGATATGTGAAATAGAGTTTTATTACTCTTTGGTCTATAAAAGAATAGTTTAAGTATGTTAGTGATAGAAATCAATAGGACACTTATTAATTCAAACTTCAATCAAATATGTGTTATAAGGCAATGTTTTCTTTTCAATGATTAAATTCACATCATTTCCTCTTCTGTTAGTTATTGGATTACAGTATCATTTTCTCATTTCTTTTATTTTTTTACATATTGGAATACAGTTATTAGATAAAAATCTATCTTGTAGAAAACTTTTAGTCCAGGATATGTATGTAAGAGATTGACAGCTAATGTCCACAAGTCCAAGCTGGTGATGGAAATGAGTGAATATGGCTGACATAAGAAAATGTGGAGTGACAGCATCTTGGTAGAGCTAGATGTTTCCTAATTCATCTTCAGGAATTCAAAATGAAAAAATCTAAAACACTGCTCTAGATCAGGGGTGGCGAACCTATGACACATATGCCACAGCAGGCTGTTTGTATCATTGAAAGCTGTAAAAGGTTTGCCATCACTGTGAGCAATTGATCAGTACTGCATGTCAGATAAGCCTCAGGAACAGTTTGTAATAGTTTATATACTCATATCTTATATATCTTTCCAGGTTATTTAGCATTAAAATAAACTTTGCTTCTTCCCTGGGGTATTTTGGGCTAAAAATATCTTTCAATTTACTTTTCAAAGTTAAAATATACATGACCAGATTAGAGAAGTGTACACTGCATGTACTTTTCAAAACATTCAGAGGATTATTGACATGCAAATTCATTTGTGTCTTTTTTCTAAAATTCTTATGTAACAACATTGTTTTGAAGAAATATAGATGTGGGGATAGCGCAAATACAGAAAACCTCTGTACCTCCCTTTCAATTTTTATGTGAATCCAGTATTTCTTTAAAATATAGTTTACTAATTAAAAGAAAATATCAAAATTGTGTAGTAGTTATGTATTTTCACACAGAATAATTTCTATTTTATACAGTTGTAGCCTACCTCTATATAATTATTTCTTTTGTTAAATATTATTTCTCCCTTAAACTGTAAATTAATATGTATTTATAAAAACATAAGCAAATTCTACCTTCATCATTGTCTAAAATAAACATTTTAAGCTCTTTAGCTCTTTTCATATCTAGCTTTCAACTTATGTTTTGTTCTATCTTTAAAAAAAAAACTTTCATTAAGTGTTTAGAACTCAAAGTAACTTGTTTAAAGCAGTTAATCACAAACAATAGTTATCTGTCTCTAAAGTTTAAATTTACATTTCTGGAGTTGATTGTGATGACTTAATCTCTACTTATGTCACATTGCTTTTAATATATGGAAAGATTCAAAAATACATAAATTTAAATGGGTTAAAGATTTGTATACACTATTACAGCTTTGTCATTAAACTAAATGAGGTATTAAAGTCTTAAAACCACAGTTGTAATAAGATAGAGAACTCAACCATAACTGTACAACTAAGGAAAATACTAATTGATGATGCCCTCTTTTCAATTGTCCAAAATAGACTTGTTTCATGTGGTGTTTCTTAATTGAGTTATATACTTTTTGTTTTCCTTCTGTCTTTATGGATGTAGAGCTCTTTAACATATAGAACTTTCTACTTTATTAAACTTGTGCTTTTTGGTAATTAGGTTTTCTTTTTTGAGTCCTACAAAACAATTGTCTAGTAAATGTTATATCTCTTACCATGACTTAATTCTAAGACACTTTAAATCTCTTACTTTTTATTGTGAATTACAGCTGTATGAAATTGTAACATGAGAAAATATAGCAATCAGTGAAGATATTTTTTCTACTGATAATGAAAATGTATTTTCTGAAAGGAGAAAAAAATTATAACTGTGGTTATATACTACATGAAACATCTTGTTGAAAATTCAGAGACAAGTAATGTTTTTTAGTGCTACTATGCCTAATTACCATTCTGGTAACTGGGAATACAGCACTGAACAAGATAGAGCCCTTGCTCTTGGAATCCACATTATTCATTTCCCCCAATTTTCTATTTTTCTTAGATATTAAATTATTCTGTGGCTAACATAAACTTAATTTTCCTTTGGAATATGTTGTACCTAACAAATGAGTTTTTATTTGTTGGTAGTTTTCTGGATTTGTATATGTTCCTTGAAGATCATGTTTCTTGTCAGATTTACGCATTTTAATACTTTAGCAAAGGAAATAACAAAGCATTAACTAGCATTGTGTTTAAAACATTTATTTAATATTTTAGCTGGGAAGTTTTAAGATTTCTTCTGTCGAACATAAGATGGTGGTTGGAGGAATATCGCTTTGATGGATTTCGTTTTGATGGTGTTACATCCATGCTGTATCATCACCATGGAATGGGTGAGTAGCCTAGCGTATCACAAATGAACAAATTATTTGTTCATTTCTTTACTAAATGAATATCACAGGCTTGTGGGGTAGCTACAGAAGTTGTGGTGACCATTACTGGTGGCTTCACTTTAGTTGTCATCTCTATAGTTATTTCTGATGGAAATAATCACTTTGTGGCAAGAGTTGAGGTATAAATAGATTTTATAAGACAGAAAATGATAATCTCTTTTCAACATATTTTCTTAATAGTGCACTAAACTGGTTGTGTTGGGACTCGCCCATTATCTGAGCACTTAAGAGGCTAGCTGAGGCAGGAAATCACTGTGTTTAAAGCCAGCCTGACTCAAGGAAAAATCAATGGCAAGACAATGTCTCAACAAACTAAATAATTGTAAAGATAATACTTTGTTTAATAGATAGGTTTGAGAAAATACTTTAGGAATGCTACTCGGGATAGCATTTATAATGAAAAATAAATATCTATGAAGAAAAATTATACTGATAGCATTTACAATGAGAAACATATAATAAAAAAGTATAAACAAAAATTATAAGTGGAATATTTGTGAATGTATTTTTTACATATTATACATTGAAGAAAATATGTGTATTTTAAATGTGGATTTTTCAATTCAAATTAAATTGTAAATTAATTCATAAATTAAAATCACTGATCAGACCTTTCACTTAAAAATTGTGCCAAATGAGATCTCAGGATCTTAGTAGGAAAATGTGGGCCTTTTTTTAATGGTCAAACACAATCAACAAACAGAAAAGGGGAGGGGTTTGGATTGTAAATCTTGAAAAGTGGATGCTAAGGAAAGAAGCTAAGTATTTAAAGAGTGCTATTTATTCTTAATCATGATGCTGCGTAAATGAAATGTTTGCAGAAAAGAAATTTGGGAAAAAACTGGCATTGAGGCTACAAAGGTTAGCCTGGCAAAGTCAACAAAGATCTCCTAGTTTAAAATTCCCTCTGCTGAGGGTAACATATATTCCAACTATTCATGATACTGTGGAAATTAATCACAGTTCACCAATATGAGATAGGCTTTTCATGTCTAGAGAGCCCAAGAAATGTTAAAGGTGAATTACTTAACATGTTTCTCTCTTTTAAAATGTGGAAACAAAAGAAAACTAAATATAAAACCTGAAAGTTCACAGAAAAAGAATACAGAGTATGCCACAGAATTTGTGAAAAAATAATGTTAAGACAGAATATTTAATTTACAAGCTCACCAGAATTCATCAGGAAATATATAAGAAGGAAAAATAATTCACTTCATGGAAGAAATAATTAGCTGGATTCAATCATGTTTTCTTAGAAAAACAATATATGACTTAAGAATTTGATAGTTGAATAGTAGTTGTAATTGACTGGCAGGTTAGAGAAAATTGGGAAATTTTGGTTAAAGGATACAATAAGATGAATAGATTGCAGGATCTTATGTACAGGATGGTGTCTCTAGTTAATAATAGTGTACTGTTTATTTGTAATTTAATGAGATCAGATTTTGAGGGTCCTCACCATGCATACACATGTACATACACACATGCACAGATGGTATCTGTGGGTGGTGATGGACATAATTAATTTGACTGGTAATTAGTACATAGTATATACCTACATTGAATAATTATCTTGAATGTATACATTTTAGTCAATAGTTTTAAAATGAATGACAGATCAAAAGAGAAATATGATAGTTGATTTACTACCAACTTATACAAAAATAAATAACTTGTGTAAAAACTTCCATAATGATACAGTACTTGAAAATCTTCCTCAGTAATGGAATTCATCAGTTTGAAAAAAAAATCAAAATAAAAAGAATTCAGATATATGGAAGTAGAACAAAAAAGCTAGTGTTGAACACTGATTTAATACTAAAAATAAGAGTAAATTACTGAAAGAATAGAAAGTAAATAGTATTATCCAAATAAGTACTATATAACTTAAATAACCTAAATTAGAAGAAGAGAGGATGTAGAAGGAAGGTTGATTATAATTGATCATCTTAGAAAATCTGTTGGGCATAAATTAAAACACATCAATAAAATAATATAAATGTTACATCTCAGCTTCATGTTTGTTTTCATATTTATTTCAGAGGGACCTGCTAAAACATTACACTATCATTTTATTGATATGACCTGAACTGAATCAATAATTTGAAATTTAGGGTTTCTTTTCAGTATCACATAATTTTTCTATTGTACAGTTTACTTAAAATTAAATCTTCAAAGTTTATTTATTATTATTTCATGATGCTGGGGTCAAACACAGGACCTCAAACACACTTGGCAAGGGCACTACCACCAAGCTACATCCCCAGCCCTCACCTTTTTTTTTTTAAACCAAAAATCAACAACAGCAACAACAACAACAATTTTGCAGAATTGTTTAAACTTAGTTTTAACACAAAGCATTTTTCAGAGTTAGTACACTTGCTGATGATAGCATTATCATTATGCTTTGTTATAGTAAAAAAATTTATATCAATTTCAGGTATGATTGTGTAAGAGTAAACGTTTGCATGTTGACATAATACACCCATATTGATTCTTTTTGTTCTTTAGGTGAGAGTTTTTCAGGTGATTATAATGAATATTTTGGACTACAAGTAGATGAAGATGCCCTGGTTTATCTCATGTTGGCAAATCATTTGATTCATACATTGTATCCAGATTCTATAACAGTAGCTGAGGTAAAACCATAATGATCTCTTATCTTCTGACTCCTTTTAATACAGGACATTTTGTTACCATACAGTGTTTGCATAACTAATCTCATGCTGTCAGTAATTGCATTGTACCCTGACTATAGTACAGCTACCTTATATGGATGGCATATTATTTAGAATTCACTGTTTTCCTATTAAGGATAATATATACTAATTACTTGTCACCACTCCTTTGTTAAAAAGAAAATGCCAGTTGTAAGAAACTAAACTATCCTCATCAGTGGACAGGTCCTTCTGCCCTGAGACCTTCAGCAAATAATTGAATGTTAATGTGTGTCTGTCTCTTTATTTATTTATTTCTCTTTTCGAGGTATAATCATTAGAGATGGCATGGATCATTGCCTGCGAGCTCCTCTCAGGCCTTTTTGTTCTGATGCAATTACCTTTCATGTTTATGTTATTGCTCTTGGATTGCCAAATGTTCATACTTATTCATGATTACTGGAAGTTCCTGATTAACTGTCCCAAAGCAACACTGTATTGATATAATTTGGAATATGCATAATTGACAATTCCCTTCTTGGTGATAAATATGATAAATTAAGAACTTTGTTAAATGTTTTTACTAATTTAGATTTAGTACTAAAATCCCTCTGCTTTTCTGAGTCCTGTAACTAGAAGTTATTATAAATATTGAATGTAACATTTTTAAACTGTACCATCAAGAGTGTAGTGGTGGACATCTAAAAACAGTAAGACTATCTTTAGAAAAAGTTGGAATTAAAATATATGTTTACATCGATGTTAATTAGTTCACTGGAATTAAATGTAGTATTGAATTGCCTTATAGTGTTATTTGTATAGCCTTTTTTTGTATTCATCGTTTCTCAAAAGCAAAAATCTACAACTAGTTAGAGTAATTTCATTATTTGTCCCTAGATAGAGAACAATTGTATGCCCTTTAGGCTTTTTGCCTTCTAAATACCTTCTGGAAATGCAGCAACAACACTCAAGTTCTTCAAATGATTTCTTATAGAGAATTTAAAAACAAACCAAAAATTATAATACAATTTATATACTCACTATGAATTCATGCTCTCTACCTACTTACATTTGATCTTAGCACATATCTTGCTAATGCTTGTACTAATACAGTACTTTATGAGCTGAATGTCTTTTAACATCAGAGTGTATTTTAAACTTTGTGTTTTTTTACATAGTATTTTAATTTTATCTGTCAGACTTCAAAAAAATCAATTATTTTGTCAATTATATTTATAGCAACTTAAAGCAGAGATGTTGTATATGACAAATTACTACAGCACAAATCAAAAGTGTGTTCTGAAGAAAAAGAACCAATTATTTAATACATGAAAGAATTGTTACATTGATCTCCATTCATTTTAAGTAAAATGATTTTATCATCTAGGGAGTTCTTCTCTGATTACCATGGTTTTTACCAATGAAACTTTGAGACTTTAACCTACTTTGTATTACTTGGTTTTTGATTTTATTTTTTAAACAAGATGTGTCTTCAATTTATTCTACTTAAATTGAAACCTACTGCAATTTCAATAATACATCACTTTTCTATCTCATGGGAGTCGCTTGAAAATGTAGAATTGATCCTCATGAACTGTTTTTTAAAAGAAATGTATAATGAATATTGTAATTTTATATAAAATTATGTAGCAGAAATATGAATTTATTTATAATGAAAATTATGATTGAAACCATTTTTCTAGAATATATCTACTATTCTATACAATGATTTTTAATTAAATTATCTCCCCATGTGTTTATTTATATATTAAAGAATTAGACATATCCTAATTTCATTCAAAAACACAGTCACTTTTATGTAGAAATCAACTTTATGTAGAAATCAGCAGAAATCAACTTTTAAATTTTTATTATTATGTGTTTTCAGTACATAATAATTACACTTATCCTAGGGAGTTGGTAAATGTACATAATAAATCTTATTCTTTTTAAACTCCCCTGTCTCATGTTAGCTTTCTAATTTTCAAAAGTATATTTATTTTCCTCCCTTTTTTATTCACCTTTTTTTTCTTTTAAATTCTTTAGTGTAGACATTCATATGTGTTAATGGGACATGTATCTGGGATTCATTTAACAATCAAGACAAATGAATATCCATATTTTTTAGAGATTCTTTTTCCTGAAACATTTAGATACTACAATGCAGAATATATTTTAATGTCTTCTAAAGAAAAATTATCTTGACTTTTAATGTCATACTGGCACCAGTTGTTACTCCTGTTTGGTCTCATCAGGGAAAGTTCTTTGGAAAGATTTGCATGTGTGACTCCTTTGTGGTGCTTGATGTTCAGTATTTATATTCATCAGATGCTTATAATCAATTTACTAAATACCTATACTATCTATGAAAATGTGACATGTTTTGATAAATATAACCTTTAAAATGCTTTCTGTTGACCATTTTTTTAATTTTAACAAACTATAAAGAACTGTGCAGAAATAAGATATTGTTGATGAGCATTTTATTTTCTTAAGGCTCTATTCTACCATGTATTTATTTATCTACATATTTCCTCTATGAAATAATAAATTATTTTGGGGGTTGGAAAGAGTTTGGGATGCTACTGCAGTAAATGCAGCATTTGAACTGTCTCAAAGGTTTTTTAGAGTGTGATATATAAAAAGTAAAATATTAATCCAAGGAAGACTTTTAGCAATGAAACAGGTAAAAAAGCTTGTGATAGGCATAGGGAAGAAGAAGTACTTCAAGGTAGCCAAAGAATTTAGTACTTGAAATGAAATAGTAGAAAGAAGTAAGGTTTGCTGTTTCATTTTCTGTGTACGTTACTGAATTATCACAACTATATTTTATTGTTCTTTCATTGATGTTTGTTTTTTATGTATTTACACCCTAGTTTGTGAGTCCCAGAAGTCAAGATGTCTTAAATCTTTCACTCAGCAAATATTTGTGTATCTGCTTTATGCCTGGTAGTATTCTATTATTCTAGATTCTTGATATGTATCATTTACAACAAATACTTGCCCTGATACATTTTATTTTATAACATAATCAGAGAAGCAGATAATTGAATAGTTCATCGAAGAGAAACTGGAGATGGAGAATCCCATTTGAAAACAACGTTCAAGGGAAGCAGTAGGGAAGATTGTAGCTCAGGAAATGAAGCTGAGGAAAGGTATTTGAAAGATCATATAGAGTTAGAAAGAGTAGTACTTAGTTCATGTTTTGTTATATTTGTTGTAATGTCTTTTGTTTCATCTGGATCTTCATACTTAATTTTAAACTAATTAATTTGATTAATTATTTGATTATCAATAGTGTAGTGGTAGAATAGCAGTAGAAAGAGCCTATTTCAAAAAACTTGAGTTTTGAGTCCTGGTGTCACCATTAATGACCGTCTTTCATTCAAGACCCTCCACTTCATCGTTTCCCTATCTGCCAAACCAAATGTTCACTCTAAGACCTTTTCCCTATGTATGTTATGTAATATAATGAAAGCCAACTTATTGCATCAATTTTAATGTGTTAATTCACTTCCCATTTCATCAAAAGCTAGCACTCCATTTCAGGGAAGTATATTGTGGTAGACTAATTAATGGCCAGCTTGAGGGGGAGCGCCCAGCTGAACTGAGTCAGCATGGTTCTGAGTGTGGAAGACCCACCTGAGGATTGTTGCTGGAAAGACATAAAGGGAACACAGGAGGGGAAGATCGCATACTGTTGATTTCCCCGGAGAAGTTTCCTGCAGCTTGTTTTCCTGATAGGAGCTGTAGTTTGGAATGACTGCTGTTCTCTTGAGAGAGCTGTGGTCCTCGCTTTGAGCATTCTCCTGGCTCCAGTGCAGATCCCTCAGCCTTCTGGCAGAAGTCCTTCACCAGGCTGGCGCAGACTTTCTAACTTCCACCACTGGCCTTTGCGCCTTCCTGGTGCAGTTCCTGGATGCAGACTTGCATGAGACATTGCTTTAGACTCTAGGCCTTCCGCTGGACTCCTGCACAACATTGCCTTGGGATCCAGATCTTTAGCACTCTTCTGTATTTGACTTTTTTGTGTGGATAGTGTAAAATAATCCTATAAATTATGTATCCTGTAATAACCTGTACCCTTGTGAACCACTGACTACAGTATATATGGAGAGAAAACACATAGTGGTTATAATTCACATGTATTTTTGCGTTTATAAAATGTCTGAGGAATATGAAACGATATGACTCATGTGCTTTGTTTTAGGATGTATCAGGAATGCCGGCTCTGTGTTCTCCAGTTTCCCAGGGAGGAGGTGGTTTTGACTATCGGTTAGCCATGGCAATTCCAGATAAATGGATCCAGGTAAGGTTTTGTGTAAATATTTATTTTTTCTGTGGATTCTGTGTTGGTTTATTTATTCTTTAACTTTTTCTTAATCATGGTCATTAGTTACAGATATTATAAGTATTAAATTCTTCCATTAGGGTATTGATTCTAGTGATTTTTTAATAAGGAATTTTCCATTGTTAATAAACTTGGGTAAAACTTTAGTACTGATGCTTTAAACACATCTAAGTCCATCAAAGTCTTCATTTCTCCTGGGACACTATCTGTTAACACATTCTGCCGATTTGAACCACCTGTGGTAGATGTATGATTGTCCCATTGAGCAGCTTGTACTACTGGTGGTACAAATGGACCTAATCACTTTTATCAGTCTTTTTATTAATAAAATTAATGAAGAGCCACTAAGTGGAAGACTCAAACATGTACCACAGGTGGTCCAAATTGCCCAGCAGCAAGACATGCGAATTATGACCCTATCATGAACATGCTAATGTAGAAGTTACCCTTAATTACCTGTACTTACTTTATATTGTAGTCTTTCCTCAAAAAATTGAATTCATCTATTTATTCAGGCAGCATTTAAAAAGTCCTTACCTTATGCCAGACAATAGGAATGAATACAGTAATTATGCATGAAACTTTACACATAATTTCTCAATATAATCTTACTAAATTTAATGATCATTCAAGTAGTTTGGATTATACAAATATATATGATAAAATATACGTAGAGAAAAATACATGATTTTTTTTTTTTTTTTTTTTTACCTGAAGGGTGAAAGTCAGTTTAGGTTTGACATGGGATGTTTTGAGCAGCCACATTTGTAAACATGGCTGAGTGCAATGTAAGGAATCAGACATATTTATAAAGGACTCTGATGAGTACTGTGCAGACTCGCACTGGTTCCATGAGACTACAATGGTAGAAATGCTTAACTTTGTGTAGAAAAATCAAAAAACCTATTCTGAGGATGTGGTTTTTGGAATAATTTCCTGTTATCTTTCTTGTACCCTAGATGATTTGTACAATGAACATCCATGATAGTTAAATGTCTACAAGCGTGTCTTCTGCTCTTCCATTTAAAGTGACTCCTTAAACATTATCAGGTTCAAAGGCAGTATTTTATAGAGATTATTAGACTGAGAAATTAAATGTAAATGACTATTAAGCTTTAATATATCAAAAGGTAGCCTTGAATTTATTATTTTCTAAATGCCTTAGTTTTCAAATTTCTCACGTTGGTATAAACTTTATCAGTCCCCAGTCTTACTATTTTTAGTCTGCAACATAGTCTTCTTTCTCTCACAAGTGTCAAATCTTTCTTTTTAACTTCTTGGTGAAAAACTTTGACCATTATTTTGGTGCAGATTCAAGAATATTTCAAAATATATATCAATGTGGAATTATTTTGCAGTCAATTATAGCTCACAGTCATATATATCAGACTTGGAATATTTATTGCAGTGTTTTTCCAAATCTTTAATTTTAACCTAATTAACATGCAACTTCATATGTTTGAAGATCAGTAGTAGGCAGTGCAACATAAAAATAGAAAAGTGTATGGTCATGTTTATGATACGACCATCCTGTCATCTTCAGTTATAAATTCTCTAAAGGCAGATGTCATCTTCTAATTTATGTAATTACGTAAAAATCTTTTTACATCATCAACATAGGATGTTAATAAAACTAGAGAATAAGTAGTATTTTTAAAGACTTTGAATATAATGATTTTCCTTTACTTTTCTAACTTGTGAATTTAAAAACATAGTAAATGACTGCAATTTTCCCTAAATGACAATAAAAGTTGCAAGAGTATTAAATCAAATCACAAGTGATTATGTGCACCATGCCCCAAACTGCACATAGAGTAAGCATAATTAGAATGCTAGATTTCACTCATTTTTGTTGTTCAAAAGCAAATTAGGTACATTTTCCACCTGTATTATTTGATAATTTCTAATTTGGAACATAATTTTTGTTTAGTAATGTATTTAATAAATACTCAACTATCTAAAATATGTCAGCATTGCTATGTGTATTTGTTTTACTTGATCAGGTTGAATCACTGAAGTGGTCATGTAAAGACAGTATATACGTCTATTAAAAATTTTAAATTATGAAATGTATCACTTCTAACTACTGATTTATTAATCTCACCAAATAGTTACTGACTACTTAGTATTTTTGTTATTTTTAAAGAACTTTCGCTTAAAATTTTTATATCAAAGTAATGCATATTGGCTTGCAGTTGTAGGAAATGTCTTACTGCAGTGTCATCTTGCAAAAGTGTAGTACAGTGCTGTAACCAGTGTACTGACATTGATCTAGACAAGGCTCTGGATGCTTGCATCAACACCAGCTAACTTCACTCAACTGTTTAGCCATATTATATGTTTTGCTCTTATGCAGTTACTTCTAGATTTCTGGCAACCATTTATGTGATCTCATTTTGTTATTTCCATAATGTTGTATAAATGGAATCATGTAGTATATAACCTTTCCAGATTGGGATTTACCCATATCAGAATTCTCTGGTGGTTTATCTAAGTTGTTGTTGTATCAGTAATGCATTCTTTTTCACTGCTGAGTAGTATTCCACGTCGTGGATATGCCACAGTTTGTTTAATCATTCATCCACTGAAAAATATCTAGGTGGTTTCCATACTGTAATTATTATGAACAAATTATATGCATTTCATATACAACTTTTTTAATGACTGTGAGTTATCTTTGCTACAGAATAAATGCTCAACAGTACAATTACTGAGTCCCATAGTTTCATTTTTAAAGAAATTGTCATACTCTTTTCCAGAGTAGCTGTATCATTTTACATTCCCTCTAGCAATATTTGAGAGATCTTAATTCTTTGTTTTTGTGAGCGTTTGTTATTATTACTGTTTTATTTTAGCTATTCTGATAGATATGTGGTTATTTCTCACTGTGGTTTTAATTTATGTTTCCTGAATTGTTTATAGTGATGCACGTATTTACATGTTCTTATATGCCTTCTGTATACCCACTGAAAGAATGTCTGCTTATATCTTTGGATTGTTTTCCAATGAGAATGTTTATTTACTGTGTAGTTTTGAGAATCTTAATATTCTTAATATTGGATTGTTTTCCAATGAGAATGTTTATTTACTGTGGAGTTTTGAGAATCTTAATATTCTAGATTCAACTCCTTTGTTGGATGTATGCTGACAAATATTTTCTTCCCATTTGCAGCTTGTCTTTTTACCAACCTTCTTGTGGAAATCTGAAAACGTTTTCATTCTTTTTTAAAAAGACTTTATTGAAGGTCAATTTGTAGCTCTTTGTTATTTTGTTAAAGAATACTTTGGCTTTGCTGTATTTTTAGTTAAAGATTTGATGGATACATGATCCATTCTGAATTTTTTTTTTTAAATATGTGATCCACTTTGAGTTTTTCTTGGTATGCGTGCAAGACTAAAGTATCTTAGACTGATTTAACTTGAGGTTCTTCTCTGTGGATGGCTATTTGTTCCAGCATCATTTGTGGAAAAGTCTACCCTTCCACTGAACTACTTTTGGACCTTTATCAAAAATTAGTTGGGAGGCTGGATACATTTCAGTGGTAGACTGCTTACCTCTGCCATTGGGCTCAGTCAGTCTCTAGCCCTGGAAAACCAAATTGTTGTTCACATAGGTCTGTTCATTAGTTTCCATTTGTTATATATAATTACTAAAAGCAGAGTGTCTTAAAACAACATAAACTTAGTATTTTGCAGTTGTTTGTTGTAGAAATGGTTCTTGCCAGCCTAAAATGAAGGTGTTAGGTATTTACTTCTTCTGGGGTCTCTGAGATGGAACCCATTTTTCTTGCCCCTCTTAGCTTCTAAGTGTTTCTTCCTTGGCTTGTGGCCTCCTATTCCGTCTTCAAAACCAGCACAACAGCATCATAAATCTCTAACTCTGACACTCATGCTTCTTTTCCTGGCTGTAAAGGATAATCCAGGATATTTTTCATCTTGATGGTCTCAACTTCAAATCTCTAAAGTCCTTTTTGCCCTGTAACACATTTAAAGCTTGTGGGAACTTGGGTGTGAACATACATAGGTAGCTCATCTTGTGCCTGTGGTCATCCACCTTTTGGTGTCCAGTGATTCCCAATGAAATTATTGGGACTGAATAAACAGGTCTGGACTCCTAAGAACATTACCTCAACAAAGGAAAATATAAGCAAAACTCTGAAAAACTCATCCAGAGATATTCATCTCATCAGCGATTCAACCAAGTTGCTGCATTCGTCTCTAGTGCAATCTGGTACCAAAATTGGGATTAATTTTCTATCGTTAGGTAAAAAATGACCACAAATTTCAGCAGTTTAAAGCATTACTCAGTTATCATCTCATGTTTTCTTCAAAGGAGAAGTACCATATTCACAGAGTCCATTAACACTCAAGGGAATTGCAGAGAGATAAATAGGTGAGAGAAAGAATTATGAGGCCATTTCAAAATTCTGTCAGTGACTTCATTTGCAGAAAAAGTATCTTGAAAAAGAGAGGCTGTGTTCAGGACATGAACTTGAGCAGCATCAGCTTTTATAGTATAGTCAGAGAGAGAATTTTTCAGGGTGTCAAGAGTAGTAGGAAGAAATAAAACGAGTTTCACATGGATAGACAAAGAAAGGGAGCAATTCTTGGGAAGGGAGATGGTCAACAGCGTTGTGTGCACCAAGCATGACTGGGGACAAGAGCAATTACTGCCTGAAGAGATGACCATCTGAGATCTTGGCAAGATCAATCCAGTCAAAGCAATGTTAGAGAGTAACAACCAGGTTGAAGAAAATGAAGTAGAAACAAAGTATAGTATAATGATAAAAATTCACATTTAACTTTCGAATGATTGTTTTTGCGATCCTTATTTAAGAATGAAACAAAACATCCTACCTTATATCACTTGTTTTACTCAAATCTAAACATTTAGCAAGTATACTTCTAATTTGTGAAAGTTACAGGAAGACATATTGTAGGACATCACTTTACTCTGGGCACTAAAAGGTAGCAGTTATTACAGAGAAAAAGTTGTGAGCATCTTAAATTGTGATTTAATCCATCTGCACAGCAGCTAAATACACACATGGTGCATCACTGTCAGATATTGTCTAAAAACTGATTTCCTTAAAATTTTAAGTTATGATATTGCCATTTTAATGAGATAGTATCTAATTGTCACAAATTTGGAATTATGTGATGTATGCCTTCACATTGAGATTTAAAGAAAAATAATGGTTTATTCACAGGTGTATTGTTCTCTCTTATATCTAGATACTTAAAGAATTTAAAGATGAAGATTGGAATATGGGCAATATAGTATATACCCTCACAAATAGACGCCATCTTGAAAAGTGTATTGCTTATGCAGAGAGCCATGATCAGGTAAAGGAATACGTGTATAAATTCATACCTCTCTCAATATTTATCACTCTCATTCTTAATTCTTAAAAACATGTCTAAGCATAAACTTACATAGTTTAGTACACTTACTATAGCATAGTTTGTGTGTACGAATATTTTTATATCAAAACTCATACTTGAAGACATTTTAAGTTTTCTAGATCTAGAAATTCCAGCTTTAAAATGGAGTATGTTTACCACAGTGTAATTAATAATTTGTACATTGCAGTTGCAAATGTTACGTGTTTACCTTTTCCATAAAACATATTCAGTATAATTTTATTTTCAATCTTAGGTCTCCTTCTTCTAGAGTTTTTCTTTCATACCCAGGACAAGATTTCCTTATTGTTTTTCTCTGTCATGAAAATCCTAAAGGCACCCCTTACAGCATCATCCCCTCCTCTCTAATGCAACCTAAAGTTCTGTCTAAAGAGCAAGGCTCGTCTTAACAGACCTGTTAGATTCAGCTTATCATAAGGTCACTCGTTCTAGAAGAGGCCTGGTTCCCAGTTCTATACCCTACCCAACTGTCTAAGGCTCATTTTCTGTAAAACAGACTGTTTAGCTACTTAAAACCATTTTAATCTTCATAAACATCAAAAATATAATCACTTTTATTGTGTAGATAAAAAAGCAAGCAGTAAAAGTATTAAATTCTTGGAAGTATCCCTATTAAGAAAATTGAAAATAAAGAATAAATTTCTCCATTATTTCAGCAGAAATTGGCCATTTCATGTAAACATATACTTTTAGGTTTCTCTTCTAATAAAATATATGGAACTAGGAATTGGTTATATAAAGCCCATCAGCCAAAAGCTGCCTGCTGTATGATTTGTAAGTAAAGTTACGTTCATTCATTTATGTACTGCTTTTACTGCCACCCTGGCAGATTTGAGTAGTTGAGGTGGACAGCATGGCCCACGACACCTAAAACAGTATTGTTTGGCCTTTCACAGAAATTTATTAATTCCCCTCCCACACACAAATAGGTGTGCTAAGTTTTGCATCTTCCAGTTTGAGGCACTGCTTTCTTAAATAGATAGTATCCTTGACCATGGAGCAGATCAATTAAGTGTCTATTAAATATCTAAAACCCAAACTAGAGAAAAGAGTAATATTAGTTTGCATGATGGAAGGCAAGGGGATGAGGAGTGGGAGCCTCTCACTAAATATGTAGCCTAGTAAAAATTCAAATACATGAATTTATGTGTTTCTATTGTAAACACCCAGAGGTTGCAGCACATTGTAAATTTCCAATACATTTTATTCTATCAATAAATAAGAAATACATGAGTAGAATAAATAAATTGAAGATGAAACTGATAGATTTCCTTCGTAATTCACAGCCTTCATAAGTTTGTAAAGAAACAAACTTATGAAGAATTTTTTTTTGTACTTTAAAGATTCAGTAATTCAGTTTTATATTACAAGTCAGGAATGTAGGAAATGTAAGTTGGCTTATTCTTTCTAAAAACAAGTATCATCCATAAGACAGATATAAACCTAAAAATGTAAAATTCTCATTTAAAAAATGAATAATAAGCACAAATATATAAATCATATTAAAATATTTTAAATATTTTAAAAATCACTAAAATTTTGGATAAATTCCTAACTTTATTTGTAAAATAAACTAAATTTTATAAGTATCACCAGCTTTTTTGAAGTGCTGTGGATTGAACTCTGATGCTGTATCACAAAGAAAGATTCCCAGCACCTTCTCTTTTCTTGAGTCAAGTTTTCCCTAAATTATTAAGTTTCCCAGAGAGGACTTGAGCCTTAAATTTGAGATCCTCCTGTCACAGCCTCCCGATGTCCTGGGGTTAAAAGCTGTGCCTCACTATGTCACTTTTCTTTTCTTTTCTATGTCTCCTCTCTTTTCTTTTCTTTTCTTTTCTTTTCTTTTCTTTTCTTTTCTTTTCTTCTTTCTTTCTTT
>RJWT010011984.1:0-22824 GCA_004365215.1 Cuniculus paca
CTCAGCTTGATTCATGAGTCTCTAGTGTGTGGACAGATCTCTTGCACTCTTCTGCATTTGATGTTTTGGGTGTATATTAGAAAGAAATCCCATAAATTATGTGTATTGTATTAAATCTGTTCTCTTGAAAATCCTGACTAGAACAAAGGTCTATGCAATCTGGTACCTACCTGCGTCTCCAGGTTCAAGCTCTCTATTCTCACCCTCTCCCCAGGGTTCCTTCCATGTCTGCCCCTGTGACATCACCCTGCACCAACCACCCATCCATGGCTTTTGCTCATGATGCATCTTCTCCCCACAGGCTGGCTTTGACTGCCTTACTGTTTTATTACTCATCTCTCAGTTCCCCAAATAGTTCAGGTCTGAAGCACGTGGCATGGTCTCTTAGCTACTCCCTGAATTGCTCTCATCAAAATAGTAGTTGTGCAATTGTTTATGAGATGATTTGATACGCTTCTCCTCTTGGCTTGTAAATTCTATGATAGTACAAAGAAAAAATAGAGTCTGTTCTGTCCACCTGTTTGGCTCTTTGTAGCTAGCTCAGGGCTAGGATATAGTAATAGCCATCTAACAGATATATGTTAAATGAATGAGCAAATAAATCTTCATTTATGGCTAAGAACATGACTATTGCTGAACTTACCTATTCTAAGGGCCATGTGTGGTCATCAATATGATAACTATTAATCACAATTACTGCTTATTCATCCCTCAAATGGAATCACTAATGTTTTCTCCCAACTACCATGAGGCAAAGACATCTAATAATTTTTAGTAAACTTTTAAAATTCTCTTTTCCCTGTTGAGGAAAGAAGACTATAAACACTAAAAGTAATAGTGATATAGTTTAATAGGAATTTAAATAATAAGAAGCTAATTATTGTACTTCAAGAGTTGTTCTAGCTTGACTTTGCAGTTCATTTAACAAATTGAATTGCACTTACATAATTCAATGCAAATAACAGAACTCCACTGTTAAAAGTAGTTTTATGTTTACTCTTTCAGGTTCTCATACTAGGGAGACAATATGGTGTTTACACATGCGAGTCTGATTTATTTCACTAAAGAGTATGGTCTCAATATAGTAACCATTGTTAATCTCGTATTATCTTGTTTTGAAATTCTGTATCATTGTTTTTATTGTTTTCTCTCTTTAAAATAAAAGAGTAGCTTTATGTAGTCAGGCAGCAGTCAGCAGTGATAATTCACAATGGCAGAATTTCAATTTTTCAAAAATAATTGAAGAATTTGCAATAACTTGTAGATAACTAAAATGCCACTTTAAGATATTTTATAATAAAACGTAATGAGGATGGACAACATCCTTCAAGCATTAAAGCAATTTCAAAAGTATTAGTATTTTAGGGACTTAATGTTTTCTGAATAATTTTTAATATAAAAAGAATGTGAATAAAATGAAAAATTCAGGACCCGTTTTTACTATGCTGCTTACTGTAGTGACTCATTATGACATCTGTGGAGATAAGTTAATTAAGTATTTTAGCAACTTTATCTCCATATGTCTTAAAGTGTTTCAGCCCTTGCATTCAATATTTATGTCAGCACTCCAGATAGCCATTCTGGCCCCTGTGGATAATCCATGTTTGTACTCTAGAATGCTGAATATTTGACCAAGCTCTTATTGCATTAGATGTTAAAAACCAAGTATAAGATATATTGACAAATAGATTTATTTAGTTCATCCTTTCATCATTGCCTTTGTTTCAAACACAAAGAAACAACCAATAATACATACAAAATTCAAGCCAGAAGAACTTGGGTTTTGGTCTCAAAAAAGACAAACACCCTCTGAATAAAACTGGAATGGAAAAACCGAAGAATGAATGAGGTTATCTTTCTGGGCTTCCAGAAGGGGGCAATGGCAGCCAGGCGTGGACGTTAGCCTGGACCGAGTCTGAGAGAGGCCTGGGCACTTAAAAAACAGTACTGGGAATATCAGCTAAGAAGCTTTATGAATACGTAGTGAGGCTCTCACTCTCATGCAATAATTTGATACGTGCAAAATGCAGCAAGTCCGAGCAACAATACTTGATGAAGTAACTGCAGAAAATTTTCCAGGTCAAAATGATACTCCAAGCACTAAATACAGTGAATTAAAACAAATAAGTGCTTAGGCATGGAGAGGTGAAGTTGCAGAACATCAGAATAAAGAGAAAAAACTTTAAAAGGCAACAGAAAGCAACAGGGAATTACCAACCGTGGACTGGCCAATTAAACCAGTAAGAGACCTCAGCAATGATCAGTGCTAGAAGACAAGGGAAAAATAAACTTTGAGTCCTGGAAATAACTGCAAACTATACACACAGATAAGCTATTATTTATGTGTGAAGAAAAAATAAAGAACGTTCATGTTCACAATTACCAGAAGTGGCCACCCACACAGAGTCTCATGAAAAGAACTATTAAATGTATACTTCAGCCAAAAGAAAATGGAACAGAGGGGAAGCTGTGGGATTCAAGACACAAATGTCAGTTCCATAATTGATTAAGTGCCAGGAATTTCTTTAAATATTGAGCATAAACCTTAAGAAAAATTTTATATTTAAAATCAAGAGAGTGGAAGGAAACATAGACACACACACACATATGTTATATACATAGACCGGCTTCCCATGATGAATGTAATCATTAAGTACTGCAAATATGGACCAATAAAAATAAAAGTTAGAAAAAACAAATGTAATTCTATCTCAGTAAAGCAAATAAGCAAGGATTTAACACTGATAGCCTACAGTGTAATGACAAGATGGAGGAGAAATCTTGAAAGATTTTCAAGTTTCGTTCCAAGTCTGGGAGAAGAATATTAAAATGTATACATTTTAAAGAGAGATCTTAAGGCTAAAAGTGTCCAATATTATTTATAATGTTTAAGACAGAATACAGGTAATGAAAGGAGTATTTTTTATTTGAAAAGTAAACAATATAATAGTATACAGAAAGAAAGAAAAGATATTTATGTAAAATAAAAGATGGTAAATAGATAAATGAGACATGAGTTAGTCTAAGTATTTCAGAAATTGCAGCATAAAAATGTGCATGGATATTAAAATGCAAATTGTATTTTAAAAATCTCTCTATAATACTTAAAAAGATGCATAAAAGTAAGACAGGTAGGAAACAAAAGGTGTAAAAAGAAACTGTGGGGACTGTTACAGTTAACTTAGAAGAAGTAATATTTTTATAATTTTATTCCAGATCAAGAAATAATAAAGGTAAAAGTTAACAATATCAAATAGGTAAAAATGTAAATTGCATCAAACAACATAGATTTAAAAAAAGTGAAAATCTGAGA
Organism: Cuniculus paca; assembly: GCA_004365215.1. Classification (NCBI taxonomy): domain Eukaryota; kingdom Metazoa; phylum Chordata; class Mammalia; order Rodentia; family Cuniculidae; genus Cuniculus; species Cuniculus paca. The sequence goes on from RJWT010011984.1 coordinate 3,314, forward strand.
AAAATAATTGTAGCTCATATCACAGAAAAATGTTTAATATCCTTCATCTACTAGAAAATGTCAGTCAATATCAATTCCATATTTCCATATTCCTTAGGGCGGCACTTGCCGGTACATGAAGACATCGCAGTGGTGATTTTGTAGCACAGTAATATTCGTGATAGTGAGATTTTAAGTAGTCAAAATGCTTTTCTACAAAAGCATTGATATAATTGTTTTGATTTGATACAGGAGAAAATCATACAGTGGTAAATGGATTTAATCTTACAAATTATCATGCATATTTATATATTTCCCTACATCTTTTTATGCCCATAATTATTATATAAGTTTGAACTGTGTATAAATTGTATCGCCATTTTCCACCCCACTTGTTATCCTGGCCAACCAGTTTGGAGAGACTTGTGGATATTGATTGATGCAGCACAAACGTATCCATTTCCACTGCTTTTAAATATCTTATTAGAGGTTGGCCACACTCAGTCATCATTTTCTTAGGCCTTGGCGACAATCAACTTGCAAAATGATGGATAATTTAGAGTCTGCATTTGAGACGTTTTTCTGTTATTGTCTCCTTTTGAATGAAAATGAAGTCAATTTTCATTATCATTTTGGGGTTTCAGAAATATGCACCAGATGTGTTTCCTAAAATGTGAATAGGGTCACTCTTCGTGGGCAGTCGCCTCATCCTTCACTCATCGTTCCAATGAATGATCTGAAATCCCGCTGGTTTATGGCAAGATCCCTCACAGACTCAACTCCAGCTGCTGACACCGATCTTTCAAACTCCACTGCCTGATGGGCCACCCTGGAAGACCTGCCAGGGTCATCACCAGGGACATGGCTCCTCTGGGAGACTCTAGGAGGGACTGAAGGAAATGAGCAGACCTCCCAGGTACAAAAAGATTTCTGAATCTTTTTCAGAAAACTTGATTTTGCTTCAGGAAAATGCTATTGTTGTCCATAGTTTCAGTGAATAACTGAAATCAATCTGTGCTCATATATATCACTAAGATCAGTGAAGGAAATCAACATAAAATCCTTCACCTCTTTGCAGAAATAGACTGAATAGCTTCATGGCAATCTTACCCCGTGAGCGATCTGTCATGGCAGTTTTGGCTATTTGATGAAGTTTTCACTTACTTTTATTACTGAATTCCCTGTTCCATAAAATGTGCTACCTTGGCTGAAAGTAAGTACTTGCCTGGTAATGGAATTTTTAAGAAATCTTTTGAAAATCTTCTATTTTAATATGGAATACTTCACAGCCCAAAATGAGATTGGAATTCTCCTTTTTGATTACTGGTATGGGAAGATAGTTTTATAAAAATTTTTTAAAAAGCATTGCTTCATTGAAAACATTAATTGTAACATTATAATATATTGACTTTTTCAATTAGCTTTCTTGAATTTTCCATATTGCGGGAATCGGATACACTTAATCAAACTAGAGCAGTATGAATGTCTAGAATTCCCAGGGCAGTTCTCCTAGACTGATGGCATCCAATAAATATGGGGGGATATTTATTGAAGGACATCTTTAAGGATCTCTGTTCATCTATAGTTGCAAAGTGAGCAATGGCAGTCTTTGACATCCTTTGTATATTAGTCTTGATATGTGATGATAATGTAACTAGATGGAATATTTAAGAATTGAATTTTTGTGGGAAAAATGCACTTATTTGAATTCATTTTCCATGGCAAGCTTGTTTCACATAAGACAAGAAAACTATTTTGACAATAAACTATACTTTTAAAAAATGTTTCCCAAATAATTATTGTTTTCAGAAAACTTGATTTTACTTCAGGAAAACGCTATTGTTGTCCATAGTTTTAGTGAATAACTGAAATAAATCTGTGCTCATATATACCACTAAGATCAGTAAAGGAAATCAACATAAAATGCGGAGCTTCTGTATCAGTTTGCTGGATAATGTGAACTCTTTGCTCTCCTCGAGTGTGAGCACCTCCCTTCCATTACTAGTACTAGATGCTGTTAAGCTTGTAAAGTTTTGCCAATCTCTTTGGCAAAATGTGATATCTCAAGATTTTCCTTACATTTCTTTTGTGCTTATGGGAGTCTTTACAGGTGTATTTTGCAAACATTAATTGCTCTGAAATTTGTCTACTTACATCGCTGCTTTGAGTTTTGTTTTCTTCCTGATGTAGAGGCCCTCTTTTGTTAAAGAATATTAATCTGCTATGTTTTGCTAAATATGCCTTACATATTTTCTGTTGTCTTTAAACTTTGTGTGTGGTGTCAATTCTGGCTGTTTTAAAAGGATATTTGGATTTTACTTTATGGTTTTATAGATCTTCACCTCAACATTTTTTTCTGTTAGTACTTTTATTGCATTCGTTCATTCATTCATTCATTCATTCATTCATGTGTGAGTGCATGTGTATGCTTACCCTTACATCTGTATTTTACACAAGGTAACTTTTTAAAAATTCAGTTTGATTTATAACTGCATTATTCTTGGGCAACAATTTTACCAATATCACAAGTTTTTTAAAAAATTTTAGTTTAAAGAGACGAAGAAGAAAAACAGAAATAAACCAGAATTTCAAATTAGACTAATATTTTGAATTAATTATAAATCCACAGGTAGCTGCTGTGGAAAAATATAATAAGTCTCACTTCCGTTTGCAGTTCCTGGGAGGCAATGGGGTTTCTGAGTGGGGAGGTGTTTCGTTAGTCATAGTTGGCCCTGAAAACACACGCCAATGAAATTTATGGTGAACCCTTAGATGATTCAGGATGGGGCTGGGCACGCAGGAAAGAAAAACCATGTGATTAGAGGGCCAGGGTTTTGAGCCATGTGTTCTTTGCCTGACCCCTGACAAGTAAATAGAGGCTTAGAGGTGAAATCGTATGGCTGATGACTCAGTCAATTTTGCCTCCGTAATGGTGTCCCAGGGAAATCTGTTGATTCTGAAACTCAGCTGAAGCCTATGGCCGTGCATATTCCCACACACCACAGTGGCTCATCTTAATTCCCCAGGAAAGGATAAGGGAAGAACAGTGCTAGGGACCATTCCAGAACCCTCCACTCACCCTATGTGCCCCTCCCTTAGACAGCTTTTGACTATGTATCTCTTTTCTAAAATAAAACTGTAGGTAAATGCAGTGTTTACTTGAGTTCTATGAGTCAACAAAGTACAGCCGGTAGTGGCAACCCCCATCTATGCAGCCAGGTTTTTGGAAGTGAAGGGTGCCTGGGTACCCTCGAACATGCAGTCTCTGCAAGCGAGGACAGTCTCATGGAGGGCTGTGCCCTTCCTGTGAAGGTTGATTTAACTCTGTTGGTCTCAGAAGCCAATGCAGTTGAAAAACCACCTTACAGGAAAGTCGCATGCAGACCCTATCTAGCATGATCTGAAGGCAACATCTTTCAAAACTGAAGTCCACCTTCCATCACTGTAATGAATGCTGGAGACAGTCAACTTATAAAGTAAAAAAGGCTTCTTCTGGGTCACCCAAGTTCCAGTTTGTGATCAGCTGACCTTGCTGCGTTGGGGCTTGTTAAGGAGCACCACATCATAGTAGAGGGCACACGGGAAGCAAAGTAGATCACCTCATGGCCAGGAAGTGAAAAAAAAAGAGGAGGAGTCTGGCATCCATCCCACTGTCCTCTTCAAAGGCGTGCCCGGATGTCCCAACACCCCCAACAGGTGCCACCTCTTAGCTTCCATCGCCTCCAAATCTTGCCACGCTGAGGACCAAGCCTTTAATACAGGGCCCTTGAGGAACATTTCAGGTGAAACTATACCACACACCACACAACTGGATCAGATTTCATCAGTTTTACAATCTCATAATTGTACATGTGCGTATTTCTGTGAAACTTTATCACGTGCGCAACTTTGAGTCCATGCCACACCCTGCAAGATACTGAATTTTGTCACTTTGGGGGTCCTCATTCCATGCTGCTCCCCCTTCTCCCTCCTCTCAGTCCCAAGCCCTAGGCAACCCCTAATCTGTTCTCCATCTGCACAAATTTGTCATTGCAAGAACATTATGTAAATAAACCATCCAACATGTAAACTTCTGAAAGGGACTTTTTCACTCAATAATTCATCTGAAAGCCATTCAGGTTATCACATATGTTGCTAGCTCAGTTTTCTTTTTTTTGAATTGTATTCCGCAGGATAAAGAAAACACAGTTCACCCATTCACCCAGGGAAGGACATTAGAGATATTTCTAGATGTGTTTTTCTTTTTTGGGGGGTATGTATTATGGATAGAGCTGATACAAACATTTGCACATAATGTTTGCCTTGAGTTTTCATTTTTTTCTGTAATAAATGCCCAAAAGTGCAATTATTGGATTCCATGGCGAGTGCGTGTTTAGTGTGAAGAAAACCAGGAAACTAATTTTTCAGCGAGGCTTATCCACTTTACATTCCCCTCATCCTAAGTGTGCAAGCAATCCAGCATCTTTCCATCCTCACAGCATTCCGTGTTGTCACTATATTTTATTTTAGCCATTGTGATAGTTACAATGATGCCTCATGGTTTTACTTTTCATTCCTGTAGCAGTTAATGATGTTAAACATATTTTCATGTGTTTACATAGCATTTTTAGTATGATGTTCATGTTTTGGCTCATTTTCTGATTGTATGCTTTTAAATACTGAGCTTTAGTTATTTTTAATGATTTCTAGATCTTGTTGATTTATAGGACATGTAGCTAGCAAATGTTTCCCCCACTCTGGGGCCAGTGTTTTTCATCCTTAATCTGAATGGGAAATTTTAGAAAGCAAAAGTTTACATTTTTTATCCAATTTAATTATTTACGTTGAAAAGTGATTTGGAGACCAAGCCTAATAATTGCTCCTTTTGTTTTATGACCTGAAGATTTACTCCAATTATTTAAAAAATAGATTATATTGTTTTATTTTACTAATTTTATCATTCATTTTTGGTTATTTTTTGTATAAGGTATGAAATTTAGGTTTAAGATCACCTTTTTTGTCTATGGATATTTAAAGGATTTAACACCATTTGTTGAAGAATTTGGGCATATTTGCATGGGTCTATTTTTGGGGTCTATTCTGGTGCATTCTAATGTGTGTCTATCTATACAGAAATCCTACAAACTTGATTATTATTACTATATAGTAAGCATTAACATCAGGAAGAATAATTTCTCCCCTTTTATTTCTTTGTGTGTTTTTTTTTTTCGAAGTTGTTTTAACTTTTCTAGTTTCTTGGTCTTTCTTTATAAATGTTGGAATTACGTTGTATAAGTCTGCAAAAACCAGAATGAAATTTGGGTAGAATTTACAGTAAATCAATTTAACAAGCATCACTTTTGCTCTTTTGAGCCTTCCAACTGCTGTGATAACCAGTCTTTCCAGTTATTCTGTACTTTCTTTTTTCATTCATCAGCATCTTGTAACTTTCATCACACAATCTGCACATTTCATTGTTTGTGCCTATATGTTTCATTTAATTTTGAGTCTTTGTCAATAGTATTGTGCTTCTAATTTTGGCTTCCACATGACCATTATTATTATACAAAAATGTGATTGAGTTTTATGTGTTGGGTCTTATATCCCACAATACTGCTATACTTAATTTTCAGAATATTTTTTCCTTGAAGATTCCTAGGGATTTTTATGTTAAAATTATGCAATAGTGTATTGATAGGAAAAAACCTAAAATATGTATGCTCTTTTTTTCTTTTTTATTGCCTTATTTTATGACTAAAGCTTGCACAACCTTGTTATATTAGAATTTTGACAGTGGACATTTTTGCCTTGCATACAACTGTACAGGGGAAGTATTCAGTCCAGTGTAATTACATATGGGATTAGGTAGGTTTTTAAAATTTAAATTTAGGAAGCTTCCTCTATTTCTAGTTGGCTGAGAGTTTTCATCCTCATTGTATTTCTTTCTGCCAAATGATATCTATAGATAATGTGATTATATAATTTTTCTTTCTCAGCCTATTAATATGATAGGTTACATTAATTAAATATCAAACATTGGGCCACACTTACATACTTGGAATACATTTTACTTGAGTGTAGTATGTACATTTGAAATACACATATGAAATTTCTTTCCAAAATATTTTATCATATAAAAATATTGATGAAATAGTTTTAGGACTTTTTCATCTCAAGTCATGAGAATTACTATCCATTAGTTTTGTTCTTTGGCTTGTTATGTCTTTTTTCTCATTTTGCTCTCTGGGTAACACCGGCTTCAGGAAGATGGATCCTGAATTGTTACCTCCTCTTGTGGTTTCTAAAAGATATGGTGTAAAATTGGCATTAATTCTTTAAATGTTTGGTAAAATTTCCCGATACAACCCAGCTGATGTGAGACTTTTTAACTTTTTATATTATAAATCAAATTTCTTTAATTATCACAGGACATTTCAGATGATCTACTTCATCTTCGTCAGGTTTTGGTAGTTCAAAGTTTCGTAGAACTGCTCTGTTCTGTATAAGCTGTCAAAGGTTTTAGAACAACCTTTTACATGTGATCAACACAGATATTTAAATTGTACACGTACACTGTTTTGTCCATACAGAGGTTAGTTACATAAATTCTACTGTACTTTCTTTGTGTTTTTCACTGTACTCAAGCCACAATTTGCCATATATATGTGCATATGTGTGTGTGTTCACGTGTGTGTCGATGGCTCTGTACTGAACAATGCCCATTTATTACATTTAACCTATTTGTTTTTCTTTACTCCTTCCTCTTTTTCTGTTTCCATTAGGCTGACTGAGTTTTATTTTGATAATTTTAAAAGTAACCTTCGTAATGATCATAATAATCCATTTACTACTCAGAGGCACATTTGTTTACCAGTGCTAATTTTCTAAATTCGTGAGGATTTGTACATAATTTCTTTATAGATACATAAGTGTGGGCCTTCCTTAGTTCCCTGTAATTTTGATACTGAATATTTTAAGTCTGGATTGATACAGAACTCATTAAAAATAAATTTACAAAAGATGTATATGAAAATGTTATGTAATCACAAATAATTCAGATATGATTAAATACAAAATAAATATTCCCAGTTATAATACATTTTTCTCAATAATTCTCAGTAATTTTAATAATCTCTTTGTGATACTTTTGTTTTATTGAATTAGAATTGAAAGTATTTTACCTATAATATTAAAGATGGAAGGGTAAGTGATATTCTTGTCATACAGATCTCAGTTTAAATGTTACCACCCCAGAGCTGCTTTCCTTGGTCATCCAGCAAACTTTGTGATTGTTTGCCACATTACTGTATTTTCATGATGTCCATAGCATTTACCACTGGTTGAATTTTCCACTTCTCTGAGTTTTTATAACCTGTCATCAGAACAAGATTAAGGGTACAATTGTCACATAATCAGGAAGAGCAGTATAACTTGGTGCTCAACACAAGTTGATGAAAATGTCTATGTGGATTTTCCAACTTTCAATAGACTACCCTACTGGCTTAAACAAATATTTTAGTATGTGGTAACTATTTTCATGATAATTGTTTCCAATTTTTTTCTCTTTATACTTTCTCTTTCTTGCTTTTATGAACAGAGACAGAGAAAGCATCAGAATTTTCAGCATTACTAAGTCTGTATAACCTTTAAATAGGAGTTTATTCTTACTGATCTACAATAACTTTTCAGGAAGCTGTGAACTTTAGGACCAAATACAAAGGTGCTTTAGGAAGGTGAAAGATGTAATTGCAAGATATTGTGGCCATCCTCATATGGAATTGTTCTTTTCTAGAATGTCTGCTCTAAAATGTACCAGTCTGAATACTATGCACACAGTAAATTAATGTTCATTTTTATTATTCTATATTATCTCTATTAAGAGAAAGCAATTGTTGTTACTTATTCTAGGCTCTAGAAATATGTCAATAAAACAATTATTTAGTCTTTTTCTACAACTAAATACATCTGATAACTTGCAGAAAGTAAATACCAGACAGCAGAAAGAAAACAGTAATGATTTTGTGTATCTTGAAAAATAATATAACCTTTGCTTGTAAGGTTTTTCTATGACTGGACCTAAGTAATGCTTTCATAAAGAAAAGTATGTTTTGATAAGCATTGCTTTACATCATAAAATACTCCATATCAATTTGAAGGGTGGATAATGAGTCATGGGACATTTTACCACATGTACAAATAAAATAATCTGCAAAATGAAAAGATTTGTGAACTAAAAATAAATCAGTCAATACAAGGAAAATCAGAAGTGTGCCCATTGGAAAATTAGCAGGTTATGGAGACAAATTCAAAGGAAAAAAAATGGCCTAAGGAAACATAAATGTTTCTTTTCCTTCATTATAAAAATATATAAATCCAAAGAATGGTTTCATTTTCACCTAAGAAACTGAAGAATATATATATATAATTGATAGTATCCAAGTTTGGAAAACTAGTGTCTTAGTTACTTCCCTTGTTTCTGGAACAAAATACCCAACACCCACAAGTTAAAAATGGAAAGTTTTATTTCAGCTCATAGTAAGTAGGGGTTTAAATCCATAATTGACCCGCCCCTAGTGGGGTGGCCTGGCAAAGGAGCATTGCGGAGGAGATACAGTCTATGGCAGAGCAGGCATTAGCCAGCAAGTATCAAAGCAACAGCAGTAAGCCTCCCTTTCCCTTTTATCCTAAAATGTTACAAGCCTTTGGGTGGTGCCACCCACACCTATGTTAATCCTTCCCACTATCCACATTAGAACTGTGCTAAACCAATCAGTGGATTAATTTGCTCATCACACCCTTAATTCACATTCACACACCCTTAATCCACATTAACACACCCTAGACCTGGCCACTTCCTAAAAACCCCTCATATGAACACATGAGGCTTTATGGGGACATTATATACAAACCATAACACTATGAAAGCATTGCAGAAATCAGGACAATCTACTCTCAAAAGCTCGGGTGCAAAACTGTAAACCTTTTATTTGAGAAGCCAGTCCCTTGGCTTCCTGCTCAAAGACCTCCTATGGAAATGGTTACTGGGATTTATTTCACTGTGCTCATCCACACAGGCACCAGAAGCTTCAGCAACCATTTCCTAAAGATACCTAGCTATTGCACCACTGAAAGTAGACTTGATGTCATCTGCACAGTGCTGGTTTTACCAGCATAAGGAATGCAAGAGTTGTGGGGTCAGAGAAGCTTCCATTCAGATGTCCAAGGAAGGCCTGTGTCTTAGTTACTTTTCTTGTTATTGAGATAAAACAACACCCAAATTTAAAGGGGGAAAGGTTTATTTAACCCACAGTTTATACAGTTTTCAATCCATGATTGGCAGATCCAAGACAAGGTGGTTTGGTGGAGGGCCACCATGGAGAACAGTTTGTGGCACCCACAAGATAGCAAAAGTTGCAAGGAGAAGGAGACAAGACTCTGTTTAGCCCTTATATTTCATGTAGACTACCCACACTGGGACAGGTGTAGTACTGACACCCTTAATCCTAGCCAGAACTATGCCAAACCAATCAGTGAACTGATTTATTAATCCTACAACCTTAACCCTAGGATCACATGCTGTACATCCAGCCATCTCTGAAAAAGCCCAGTGACCACATGAGGCTTTGAGGGAAGATCTGAACACAAACCATGACAGCCTGGGAACCAGGTAAGGAGCTTCTGAAAAGGCAACGCATGAAGCTATAGGAATGAACCCTAAATTGCAGTAGAGGCCCTGAGAAATTGAAGGTGTCAGGAATACAGAAGTTCTACATAAGAAGGCTACATACTGAGTACAGCCAGCCTAAAAGAAAAGCCATATGGGCTATACCTTGCAAGGTCAAAGGAGTGGGGCTGTTCGAGTATTTTGGAACGTTATATACACACGTCCTTTTCATCATTATATACACAGGATGCTGGCTATAGAGCTGTATGACTTAATGTCTGTTCTGCTGGCTTTTTATCTTGCTTTGGTCTAGTTCTTTTCCATCTCTTTATTCCTGAGTTTTAGAATAGGAATGTTTGCCTTGTGCCATTGTACCTTGGGATTTTGTAACTTGTTTTTTATTTTCACACAGACTCACAGCTGAATTTGCTTTGCATCTCAGAAGAGACTTGGGATTTTGAAACATGATGAAATGGTTCCCTTTGGGGAAGAAATTATTGTGTGCTTGGTCATATGCAGAACAGTTGGAGCATAATCGGTGGGATTATTGACCTGTTACTGTATTTATTTGGAAATTAGGTGTGGTTTAAAAGGATGATTGGGGCATTAAGTTGACAAAGTGTAGAATGTGGTGGTTATATTTAATTAGTTATCCACTTGATTGGCTTGGCAGCTGCCTGGAGAATTAATAAAGTGCACTTCTGGATATGACAAGGTAAACATAGAGGTGTAAACTTGGGTACTATATCTGTTTTCTGGCCTTTTTGTCTCTAGTGCTGATTTCCTGCTCTGCTTTTTGGCTGCCGTGAACTAAGTATCTTTCTTCCACCAAGTCTTTCTGCCATGATGTTTTTGCTTTGGAGGCAGCTGACCATGGACTGAATACCCTGAAACAGAGAGCCAAACTAAACCACTCATCCTTTAAGTAGTGGATATTCAGTATTGTGTCCCAGAGCCAGGAAAACTCACTAATAAAATGAGCATATTGTATTCCAGAAGGAATTTACATATCTCATACAAAAAAGATCCAATGTGTTTCTATATGTATTTAGATATGTAGAAAATAATCATGGAATATTTTGCCAAATATTAATAGTGGTTAGTTCTATATGAAAAGATAATGGATTATTTTTACAATTGTTTCAGTATATTGTTTTACTATTATCCATATATGATAAATAATTAGATTCTAAAATTTGATTTTCAAATCACAAATTTTTAACTTTTCAAAGATGCCCCATAGCTAGAATTTGCTGTGATATTTCTGCTAGTCCCTGTCATGTTGAAAAAATAAAAGAAAAATAAAAAGGAAAAGAATGTCATTGCTAGGTAAAACAAGTGTTGTTGTACAAGAGGGATAATAACAGTGGTTACTAATTATTGATTTCCTACTATGCATACTTGAAGAGCAATTACAAAAAGGAAAGCCAGGAACAATCCTCAACAAGAACTAGATAAGCCACCACTTTGATCTTGAACTCCTCAACCTTCCCAAAATGAAAATAGAAAGATTTCCACAGACTGTAGGATTTGCAAATGTAGAAAGTAAATGGCCATCGAATTCAGCGATCCCCATAATGGCTGCCCTGTCCACATGCCTTTTGTTTTCTCATTTGTAGTTCTTTCTATTTTCATTTTGAGCTCAGCAAATGATTTGTTTTGGCCAGTGGGTGGAGTCTTAGTCTTTCTAGGATACCATAACAAAATGACACAAACTGGCTGCTTAAATATAGACATTTGCTTCTCCCTGTTTTGGAGGCTGGGAAGTACAAGATCAAAGTGGTGGCATATTTGGTTCTTGTTGAGGATTCTTCCTGGCTTGCCAACAGCTAACTTTTCACAAGGTGAAGAGAGGAAGCTCCAGTGTGTCCTTCTTTCCTTTTAAGGGCACTGAGCTCATCATGGGTGCTGCAGCCTCTTGAGCTCATCTAAACCTCACCACCTCCCAAAAATCTGATCCCTTATTACCATCAGATTGTACATTAGGACTCCAACATATGAGTTTTGATGGAACACAATCATTCACTTTATAACAGAAGCTGAGTAGATGTCACCGAAGGTGAGGCTTAGAAATCAGACAGACATTTCTGCTTGCTCTCTTGCAAAGCGAGTCCTACTTTATCAATCTTTGTTTTAATATTAGGACATTCTGAATTGCCAGAAATTTCTGAGAGACTTCTGATGGACAGACCTGAGTCAGCACAGTTCCAGATGTTTCAACACTATAAGACAGACTCCAAACCACAGCTGGCAACAGTATTCTAACAATTCCAGCTAAGATCAGGTGAGCCATGTGCAGGCAGCAAAATACCTCAGACATACTGTAGACTCCTGAGAAAGAACGTGTAATTATCAGCTTTCCACCGCTGATGTGTAGGGTGGTGTTCCCCAGCAACAGCTTGTTGACAACCCACATCTCAGTACCAGGGAGGCAAGAGTCTCCTTTGCTTCAGAATAGGTACAAGTAACAAATTGAAGCATGTTAACTGGTCAAATTCTGGACTGTAACCCTAAGAGTTTAGCTCCTCTTAGATAGTTTTGTTTGACTGGTATGCTAAAATGATGTCCAGTTTTGAGTGTCTCCTAGGCCAAAGTTCTAATCTTGATCAAAATCAAGTATGCATTGCTAAGATTCATGCCTCAGAAATTACAGTCTTACTGCACACTTCAGGGTCAAAGTGAAAGTAACATCATTATCCTGATTTACAAAAAGGGAACGTGAACCACAGAGGAATTGGTGTCTTTTGCAACATAACACAGGAAGTAAAGGGCAGAGCCCATCCTTTCATGACAAAAATAGCCCCTGGCTGGCAAGTTACCCAAATCAATAGTGGCAAGTGTGAGCTGAAGCTGAGGAAGGACAGAAAAGTGTGTGGCCCTCCACGAACTGATACTGAGTGAGGAGAAGAGACTGCCTGCCTGCTGATGCCCGACATCCACGTCCCAGATGTACGTGGACGTGCAGCACTTACTCATTGCTCTGTGGCAACATGAAGGAAATAGGTCACGTCTCTCTGTCTTCTGCATGTCTCATTACAGGACACATTGAATAAATCCTTGTCAAAGGAATGAAGATACATTGAATGTATGAAATTAATGAGTTTGAATGGTTTCTTAATATTCACTCCTGGTGCCACTCTTCTTATCAGTGCATCTTTCCTAAAACTAGAAAGGAGAGCAAGTTGCATTTCTCTTTCCTTGTTACCCTGTTCTGATAGACATAAGTAACTCCCTGTGTTGTCCTTGAAAGAAATAAGGCCTGGGTTCAGTGGTGATGATTCTGATCTGACTTCCTGCCCAGTAGCCTTTTGGGTAGACAGATATTTTAAGAATTGAACAAATAAAATTTGTCTAAAAATTAGCCACACATACTGCAAGATCAGAGCATGGTGTGCAATCTAGGGCCCCAGTGTCTCAGAGCCAACACAAGGGTTTCATTCTTGTGATAGCCTCACACTACTTGCAAATCAAGCCAATCTGAGAAATCTCAAACTAATCCTGACTGTGTACCAAAAAATATACTTGCAATACATATTCTTTTTATGCATCCTCTGCTTTTGACAATATTTTGGGGGAACATAAAAATTAATAATCTGAAAAATCAATTATCAGGCTGTCAATAGCCCAGACTCGTTTACAAGTTGAATGCCTCCTCCCAGTTTGCTAATCCTGCTGTGGTTAGTTCATTCTTTGATGGTATAGCTATTCCTTCTCCTTTTGGTCGACTTCTCGCCAGCTCATATAGGTTTGTTTTGAAATTAAGATATCTTTTTTCTGCTTATAGTGTTCCCTCTTTCTTCTTTTATTTTTAATGGACCATTAGCCCTAAAAAGAACAGTAGTGAGAAGCGCTTGATCAGAGATATCTCTGCATACTGTACTTGCCATGGGCCACATTGCATAGTAATGCTGTTACTTCCTCTTTCTTTGTACTCATTATCTCTTATCTTAGACCAACACATTTTGATTGATCAAAAGACTTTTCAGGATTATAAAAAATAGCATATAAAGAGAAGAACTATTTTAAGAATAGGTTAATGCCTAGAGAATAATGGCTACTGAATCTCAATGTGTGTTTCAAATAAGCATGATATTGTCTGTTCTCTACAGACTGCTAAATTGACATCATCATTAGCAAAACTCTTAAAAGTTTTATACTCTAGAACACTGAGAGCTAGCCTTTGAAGTAGCCGTTGTCGTAGTCAGCAGTCTGACTTGCCAAAATAGAGCAAGTGCGTAGCGCGTTTTGGAGACTTCCCTCTATGAGGCTGGTTCTAGGAAGCATGGCACCAGGGCGCTTGGAGAAAGTGCAACAGATAAAGCACAAACCACATACACGGAGAGACAGTGCTTCTGGAACACTGGGAACTGGCCATGAATAAGGAAGATGCTACATCTAACAACCCAGCTGTGTTCACAGGTATTTCAAGACTGTGGCATGTTTTCATCCTCTGTAATTCAGGGTCGTGCAAAACAGGAATGGCTTCTGGGTTCTGTATGCAGTAGTTTCATGAGAGGACCCCCAGTCTGATGTTTCTTACTTTATCCACCAGGGTACCATGGCTGCAGTGGAAACTTGTGAGTCAATGCATACCACGTTACGTCACTGAACAAGCACTCTAATGCACGGTAGGCTATTAGTGAAATGTGTGCTAGATGAAAATTAGCAAGGAATAATGATTCTCACCTACCTGTACAGGGTGAAAGAACACATACATTTTTTCATTAGTTCCAATGGTCTGAAAAGATATGAGAAGAATAATGAAATTCCAGGTAAGCAAAATCCCTAACTTTGAGGGGCTTGACTTAGGCATCAATCATACTCCAGGCTGTCTCTGGGTAATGCTTCAAGGCTAAGAATACCACTTTCTTCTTCCTGTTCTTTGGTTGAAGGTTAGTGTGTCTTCTCATCTGTCGAGTGCATTGCTCATAGTCTGCTGTAGAATTGACCAGCTCTGTAATCATACGACTGCGGCAATTCCAACAGTGCAGTATGGAGCTTTGGCTCAGAAATTATGGCAATATCCAGGCACATTTATGCTAGGCATTTATTAAATTTCTCCACAGTTTCCCATGTGGCCTTTAGCACAAGCTGGGAGGGCATCAGCAAACCAGGTTGCTATTTAAGACGCTGGGTTACAGACAACCTGGGAGTCTGTAAAGGATTATCTCCAAGTTCTGGATTACTTTCTTAGAGCCTGGGAGCTTGCACATAATAAATGAGTTAGTGGGAATATCTGATGGAAAAAACTGTGCTATGTGCTTTGCACTTGAAGGTAGAAAAGGCTTAATTTAAAATTTCATCAAGTTATGGCATTATAATAAATTAAGCCTCTCAGTTTTGTTTTGCTAGTTTGTGTTTAAATAAGCCTCATATGAAGAAAATATTCAAACACTGGTTATATGTCCCTAAGTCTCTATTAATCATAAATTTAATTACCTTTAAAGCAGATTTGGGTTATTTTTTCTGTGAATACTACTGTTAATTTATATTCAGCTATATTTCTAAATTTAGATTTTAAACAATGTAGATGATCTTTCTTAAGGTCTTGCTAAACTGATATAATAAAGCTAGACAATTTCCAAAAACATACCCTTTTAATTCTCTGAAGGCAAGATAAATATCACTATGCTGCTGATGAGGTGTATGAAATATTTACCTGGTAAAATATTAAAATGTCCCAGATTTAATGTGAAAATGGCAGAATCATGCATTCATTGGTTAATCAGAAAAATAAAGCACAGATCCCGAGTCACCGGATTTACCTGATAACCTTGACAGCCATTGGTAGAGGTTGGGTCCGGAAAGTTCCCAAGGCCTGTGTGTTCGAGGCTTGGTCCTGACCTGTGGCACTGTTGGGTGGGGTGTGGAACTGCAGGAGCTGGGGCCTCGCTGGGGGAAGCTAGGTCATGGGGGTTGCATCCTGGAAGAGGGCATTGGGACCCAGCTCCATACTCTCTCTAGGCTTCCTAGCCACCATGACATGAGCAGCTTCTACTCTGTGTTCCCTGCCAGAAGGCACTGCCATCAAAGAGCCCAAGGCCACAGGCGAGGCCACCATGGATGGAAACCTTTAGTACCATGAGCCAAATTAACCTGCCCTCCTTTGGAGTTGATTACCTCATGTATTTTGTCACAGTATGGAAAGCTAGCCAACATAGTCAGTGAGAAGTTCTTCCCAGGTCTAAAATATGTAAAACAAATCAGAAAAAAATTGTTAACATGTCCATAGAGAAGTAAATGTTGGCTAAACATCACGAGGATAAATAGGATAAGATTAAATGTCATATTTCTTGAAAAGTTGTGGCCTGAGGATTACAAGTTTGAGGTATGCCTGGTTAAAATAGGAGACCCTATCACAAACAAATAAGCAAAACAAGCAAGCAAACAAACATACAGGCATTATTTAAAACTTGTAGATTCAATTTGTCACTCCAACATGGGACAATGAATGAAATAAAATAATTCAATAATTTGTTTACTTTTTCTATGCACTAACAGTTCACTGCACACACAAATGAGATAAAGTAATTATTAAAATACCTAATTAAAAAATGTTAAAGAATGCAAGAGTGTGGATTTAATAAATAAATGTTTAATTCTGCAATTCTATTGAATACTGAACTGAAATTACTAACAAACACAATGAAAACAACAAAAACTAATGCCTAAGTTTGGTATGGATGAAATACAATAATTATTTTTATTATTTTCATATAAAATGGGTGACTATATAGAAACTCCACATGGTAGATATGTAGTTCAATCATTAGACTAATTGGAGAAATCACAATTTGCTGCATATACAGGAATATAAAAATATCTATTGTAATTGCTTGAAGCAGCAAATAAAAATTAGAGAGGTAACACAAAGTAGACATCAATTATAATAGTGTCAAAATTATAAACATGTAACAATAAGTAATAAGCTAAGATAATATATGGATAATTATAGGACTTTAATAAAAGATACCTTGACCCATGATACCATATTCTTTAAAAGGAACATTTAAGATAGTAATCATGTCACTTTTGTTCATACCAAGCTATAGATTCACTGCAACACCAAGCAATGTGACAAAAATGCGTGTCTGTGTTTAATCTGAATAATTAATTCTAAATTCAGTAGAGAAGAGTAAAGCCTCAACCTCACAGCAAAAACGTGTCAATTAGATTGGCAGCAACAACAATGCAAGCCAAAATATTAGAAAACACACACCCCAGCATGTGAAGAAAATTAACTATCAAAGTAGAATCTAGTAAAAAATGTGCTTTGCTTGAAAGGGGGTGAAATTATTTTGAGATAGATATTGGTGATGGGCATCCAACTTTGTAGGTATATAAAAACTCATTGAGTTGTAATCTTTAAAATGGTAAACTGTATCATAGATGAATTTTTCTCAATAAAAAGGAAGTGATAAACATTCTGATGAAAGTGTGGATTGATATGGCAATGATTAACTGCATTTTCTGTACTTTAAAAAATATTAATATAAAATGTTTCATGAAAATATCAACCAAGTCTAGAACACTAGAAAGTAGCAGTATATTGATATGGACTGAATCACTGTATCCCCCCAGTTCATATGATGAAACACTTATCCTTAAGGGGATGATATTCAGAAGGTGATTAGGGTTAGATAAGGTCATAAAGGTAGACCCCTGTGCTTGTCGTACTTAATCTGCAAGTTGGTTGTCTTGGGAGCTGCCTAAAGGGTTAGTAAAGTGCCTCCTGTGTGTGTCTTGACATGTCACAGAGGTGTGACTTTGGGTTCTATGTATGGTTTCCGGCCCCTTCCTCTCTTGTGCTTTTCCTCTGCTATTCTTCCCAGCCCCCATGAACTAAGCAGCTTTGCTCCACCTCACCCTTCTACTCTTCTTTTCTTGCTGGAGCCAACTGTTCAAGTACTGAACCCCCAAAACTATGAGCCAAATTAAACCTCTGCTCCTTACATTGAGGAGATTGGACATCCTGTATCAGTGACAGGAAAGCTGACTGATACAAATTCCATGAAGGGATCAGTGGACTTGTAAGAAGAGGTAGAAATCAGAGCCCTCTCTGTCTCTGCCAGGCAAGGATACAGCAAGAAGAAAGTCGCCCTTCCCAAGCCTTAACTCTGTAAGCACCTTGCTGTTGACCTTTCCAGCCTCCAGGACTATGGGAAATAAATATCTGTTGCTGATGCTTTTTGCTACTATATCAAATTATAATGGAGCTGGCAGCATATGCAAAAAGAGATTTGTTTTTCCCATTGTGGAATCTGTAGTTGATACTGGGGTTGTGTTGAGGGCCTTCTTCCAGGCTGCAGATTGCTGACTTCTTTGTATCTTTACTCAGCAGAGAGCATAAAAAGAAATTCTCAAGACCCTTATAATAATACTCATTCCATTCATGAGGCCTCTGTTTAACTTGTTACCTCTCATGATCATCATGCTGGGTTATATAGGGTTTTAATGGGTCAGTTTTGGAGGACAGACACTACTTCAGTTTTACAACCACCCAGAACAGGATATTTTATTACTACAACCTGAGGAAAGGCAAATAACAAGAGAAAATAAGCAAGAATTAAACTGTGCTAAGATCTCATTGTGCATGTGGGGATAAATATATAGCTATTCATCAGTTTTACAATCTGTTAGATTTGTATCCATGTAAAAATGTCTATGGTATATATTTTTAAAAATTGAAAGAGTAATGTGCATAGCTTCCAAAACCATAGAAGAAAAAGTGAAACATATAAAGGAAACCAAAACAACCCAATTAATAAAAACAAACAAATGCAAAGAAGTAACGAATTCACTGAGAAAAAGAACAAATAGAAAAATCACTGGCATCTATTTTCCAGGTGGGAGGGATGTGAGTCGTGGCCCCAGGGCAGACTGCAGCACACTGTGTTCTTCGAAAATAGCTCAGCAATGGTTCTGTTCCGATATACACTTGCGGAACTGCGGCAGTGCCTTACTACATGGAACGCATTTCCCTTTTCTTTTGAAGTTCAGTGAGCCTGCGTGGTCACTTTGACAAACAGAATGTGGCAGGCCTCGTGTGCACGGCTTTTAATGCTGAGTCACGGGTGAGATGGAGCTGATATCTGGTTCTTCTCTAGGGACACCCGGTCTTGGGAGCCTGTCCGAAGGAAACCTAGAGCAAACGCAGAGGTTGAATGTGGATGTTGTGGCTGAGGGCCCCAGTGAAACCCCTAGACTAGGGTCAGCATCAAGACCAGGCCTGTGGGCTAATAAGACCTCAGAGGGCCCAGGTCTCAGGCATCAAAGGGAGAGCTGCCGAGCTTAAGCCTGCTGCAGTGACAGACGCATGAGTGAAATAAATGTTTGCTACTGTGAGGAACCACTAAGTTTTGGGCAATTTGTCATGCAGCCATTGACAACCAACTGTTGAATTTTCGTTAGTATATAAAGCCCTAACTTAGGGTTAGTTGTTCTTGATTATGCAGAAGAGAAGATTAAGGCTATTTTCAAATGGTTTGGTTTGCTCAGAGATCTCAGTGTTTTGGAGTTTGTAGTTATCTTTTAAATCTTTGACATATCGGTAGACGCGTAAACAATGAAATGATTCAAAATGATATCAGACGTGCCAGGAACACTCTCTGTCCGGCTGCTGCCGTAGTATCACTGTGCCTCACAGTTTCTAAAAGCCTACGGGTCTCCCACAGGGAGGTGTTTCTGTAGGGTTGCTGCACCTGCGCCTGCACCTGCACCTGCACCTGCACCTGCACCTGCACCTGTATGCAGATGAGTCCCTGCGCTCAAGAGTCCCTCTCACCCAAGATCTTTCCTGTGGCAGGCTGCTAAGGCTCCCAGATAGAGCACAAGCCAACACGTGAGCTGGCCCCATTAGAGGCGAGGCTCAGTGTTGAGCACTTATTTA
>RJWT010011985.1:0-22829 GCA_004365215.1 Cuniculus paca
TCACATATGACCACCTGAGGCTTTGGGGGGACATCTAGATATAAGCCATTAAACAGTCTTATACCAGAACCAGTCAATTTGCCAAATTATGACAATTCCTTAGTATAGAATGGTAAAAGAGTATCCTTTCTATTGGTCCTCAGTACTTTCTTGTTAAGATGCACCGCACAAAGAAACAATGAATGTTGAAATTAATAAGAAAGAGTTATCTTTAGCAAATGCATAATTTATTTTCAGGCTCAAAAATGTTTTGCGAATAAAGTCTTATTGAATTTTCTATCCTAAACATGGACTACTGCTGCTTATCATTTTTAGAAAATACCACTTAACCTTTATTTAAAGAGCTTTTGGGCATCAATTCCTTTTGAGGTTTGCCTGCAGTCATTCCTTCTTCCAGTGAAATCCTACATGCAACTAATAATCCATATGAGAGTACAAATGCTCATCTGATTTTCCAATCTAGGACAGCTCTGAAGGATTATCCCAGTTCAAGGATTACCCATTGAATTGAGTGAAATTTCAATTGTAGTGTTATCCCTGTCTCACCTCATTATCAGCCCAACCCTTCATTTTTTAGCAGATGTTGATTTTTAAGAAGCTTCTTCATGTTAATCTCCATGTCAGAGTCTGTTTCCCAGGGATTTCAACCGACTGCACCAGATTTCTTGAATATATCTCTTCTGTAAGCAAATCATGGGCCAAACAATCTTTTATCAAGTACTTAATGTGCCACCAGTGGAGTAACTGCATTATACTCTACCTGGAGGAGAACTTCACTGAAGTAAATTTCTTTTTCCATTCTGATTTTCAGTACTTGTTCAATTATCAAACTGTCTTGATCAGCTGTTTAATGCTTCTGTCAATAACTTGATACTCTGAAATCTGTTTCTCTTTGCATACTTTGAAAGTGCTAGATGACCTTAATTCCCTCATAAACTTTTCTTGATAATTTGTAACTTTGAATGTCAATCCTTCATAAAAAGAGAGTTTTTTAAAAATAATACACTCTTTTTTAGAAAGCAAAACAGAAAAAAGGATAGAAATAATACAGAATTACAAAACAAAACAAAACAAAACAAAACAACAGTAAGAAATCAAAACTAGTTAATATATTCCATATTGTTATCTTAGAAGTAGTTGTTCAGATTCCAAGATGGAGGCATGAAAAATGATCTAGCAATCAAACAATGACAGCACAAATTGTTCTTTTTGGTGAACAGAGATTAGTAGTGTAGTTATCTTACACATATATACATACATACAGTTATATGTGTAAGCCTACATACTTATAATCTTTTCCTTTCTTCATTAGTTTTTCTGTGTTTGCACAGTAGACATATTTGGAAATGCCATTGTTTAAATCTATCCCCTATAGAGATATTTAAATATTTAAAATCCAATTTAGTATATATTTCTTTTTATTCTATTATGTTTAAACAGAAGTTTTTGATATATATACACTATGTATTTCATTTTTGGATTTATGCTTATGTATAAAAATATCTTGTGAATCTTTTCTATTTCTTAATAACCTACTCTCACTGCTGCATATATTAAATTATATCAAAAGAAAAATTTATAGATTTTATAATGCAAAGATATAGAACTGGATTTTAATGTTTCAACATAAGCAGAAGGTAAAGGCACAGTATTCTAATCTTCTAATAAGAGGGCTAATTATATGAGGGCTGATGACCAGATGTCCTCTTCCCCCTTAGGCTCAGAACGAAGATAAGTAGGTTTAAACTCCACATGGGGCATTGAGAAAATGAGTCCCAGAATATCAGCAAGTTTTCAGGCCTTCATAGAGATAACTACATTTAAGCTTCACGCATATGAACTGCATTTTAAGAGATTCTACATTTGACATGAAAAATTTTTTTGAATATTTGACATTTTACGAATGAATATGCAATTTTTAGTAAAAGGGCTGCTGGATTTTCTAAATGTAAATCATAATACATTGCAAAGATAAAATTTTATCGAATTACTTATTTGTCGAATAGTTATTTATGTAAGAATGTGGAGCTCTGCTATTATACAGCATTAGTGGGCCTGCGTATACACAGTTTTGTACACTTTGTGGACTTGCCTAAGAACTTTCAAAGTCATGAGAAACACAGGGCCTGAGTCCTTGCTAATCTTTACCCTATCTGGTACGGTTTCCCACTGTTGCTCAGAAAGATAGCCGCAGTGCCGGGAGCCCCAGGAGTGGAGGAGGCATGCGATGGTTGATGGTTATCATCGAAGCCCCAGCTCTTGTCAGCAGAGCCTGCAGGGCAGTTGAGAAAGCAGTCACCAAGGTAGTGGAAAGACATTTGTATTAGTTGCCTCAGGTAACCATTGAAGAAGCAGGGGCAGGTGAAGGCTGTGACAGCTTCTGGTTGAATTCAGTCCTCTTCTGGTTGTCATAGGGAAAAGTGATCAGTGGGGGCTTGCTTCTTTTCACTACCTGAGTCCTGCAGAAATCCAGGCTTAGTAAGATTCCATCTTAAACAAATAGCTTTTACAGTCATTTTCAGCTAACTGAGAGTAAGAGGGCTGGTGGAAATTTAACCATAGGGTATTTGCATGGTTCGTGATTAGATATAGCATTGATTCTTTGGTATGTTCATGCAGTCTGCAGTCCAACAGCTCCAACCCCTAAGGGGCTTTTTACAAAGACAGTTGTGTAAATTTCATTCCAAAGTTACTAAATCATAATCTGCATTTTAACGTGGCTGCCCATGTGAATCACATGGATTCTAAAATCAGAGAACCCATAGGAAGAACACGAAAACTCACTGCTTAAATAAAGCGTACTGTACTTTAGCATTTTAGGAATCAGTAGAAGAAAAGGATATGGACTACTTAGATTATTTTTTTACTCTTGTTTTAATGAATAGCTTTTATTTGTCATATGTTTTAATTTTTTTAAATATAAGAAATGAGTTTCTTAGCATTTTAATATTCCTTTTGCTGATAATGGATTCATCTGTCAATAAATTTCATAAGATTTTTGTCTCTTGGAACTTTAACCTTTCATTTAACCTTTCTGTGGCTATAGTTGTGCAATAATATTCTGGGAAAATAATATTGTAATTTAAATAATATTTGAATAAATTCTTTTACTTTTATTAGTACATGTTTGAAGTACATAATTATTACATTCACTGTAGGGGATTGATACATGTACATAATACATTTCAATTCCTTTCTTTTTTCCCCCTCTCTCTATCTCCTTTTTATTTTTCCAGTATCAGATTAATTAATTTATAAGATCTTATAACTTTAATTATTATACATACAGATTGAAAGCCAGACTAATAGGCCAAAGAACATATAAAACATGTAAGACAATTATACTGTCAAGGTACACTTTTGGTTGCATTGTTCACACTGGATTACAATACATTTTTCCTGTTATTTGTCTTTGATTTCAAAATATATACATAGCTTTTTTCATGTGAGAGAAACCTTGCAGTATTTAAGCTTATGTGTCTTACTTAAGTAAGACACATTATGGACTCATAGTGCATCTGTTTTCCTGAAAATGACTCAAATTTATCCTTTTTATGGCAGAATAGTACTCCATTATGTATAAACACATTTTTAACCCATTCATCTGTTGAGGGACATATAGGCTGCTTCCAAGATTTAATTGTTATCAATTGTGCTGCTATAATCATAGGTATGAATATATCACTGTGGTATAATGTTTTTTAACTCTTTTGGGAAAATACCTAGAAGGGGAATGAATGAGTCAAATGTAATTCTTACTTTTAGTCTTTTGAAGAATCTCCATACTGATTTCCATAGTGTTTGTATCAATTTATATGCCTACTAAAAATGGAAAAGGGTTTTTTCCCCCTTCCCTTGACAACATTTGTTATTGGTTGATTTCTTGATTATAGCTAATTTTTCTGGAGTGAGATAGAATCTCAGTGTTGTTTTAATTGGCACTTCTTGAATGACCAGAAATATTAAACATTTTTTTCATGTAGTTGTTGGCCATTTGTATTTGAATAAATTCTGTATGAAATTATACCAAGCCATATTAATTTTGGCAAACTAAAAGAGGAAAAAATATTCAAAAACGAGGAAATAAACTTTTCTGAAACTTTTACAATGAAAGACTATGAATATATTGGCATTCAATTTCTTTAAGTTGGAAATACACATCTTCATATATTTTCTATTCTTACAGTTCATGGAGATTATGAATAATCATGTATCACTTTTCCAAAGATAAACTTTGTGAAGACAGTCCAGAAGTTCACTATCATCTTAATGTCACATTGGCCCTTTGATTCAGACTGCTCATTTAGACTGTGCTGTTCTACTTTGAGATTACCACATTCAAATATTAATTTACATGACTACGTTAAATTTAGTGAACTAACATAAAACCAAATGATATTAGAGCTCCCCCTGCTGTCTCATTTCAGCAGCAGATCACATTCGAGAGTAAATACTGCCGTGTAACATCATTAAGTTGTTGAAGTTTGAAGTTAACACCTTAGATGATTAGATAACTTCTATATTATAGATTAAAAAGAAACATTTTGGAGCTGGGAATGTAGTTTAGTGATAGAATATTTGTTTTCAGGACAAGAACCTGCGTTTAATCTCCAGAAGTGTACACAAACAGACACGTAAAAACAACTTTATTCCTTCTTAGTTTGTAATATATAGTTGATAAGTCTTTCAAAACATTAGGTGGCGAGACATTTTTCCATGAAGTTGTTCAAAGAAAGAGGGAAGGAAAGAATTAAGAAAGGAAGGAAGGAAAGAAGGAAGGAAGAGAAAGATGGGTAGCTATTGCCCTCCAGCACTTAGATTTTTTTGAAGATGTTATTTGTTGATCTGGAGAGATTGTGAATACCGTACTTAACATCAAGTAGAGTCTGAAAATTTTAGATCTGAAAAAGATCCAAGAATTCAATTCTTTCAAGATTTTATTTCCCTATAATAAATATGGGAGAACAAAGCATTTTCTAAAATTCATACAAGGTTGTCATGATTTATTACTTATTTTAGTACATTTGACCACAGTTTGTTTTCCAATTTTCTAAGAGATCTAAGAAACTTAGGAAAGTAGGAAATAAACCTATGTTAGAAGAAAATTCTCAAACTAAAGTTTCCTTTTTAATTCCATGCAAAATATGTGTCCACATTTAGATAAGATATAATTCCAATTTTGAATATGATATAATCATTAGTTTATATAACAAAAACTACTGTACTGTTTTTCTCTCTGCTGAGTATTTTACTTGTTATGGTTTACATCTAAAATGTCTCCTCATATTCTTAACCTTGTAAAATGTTTTTGGATTATGAGCACACTGTACTCATTAGCAGATTCACCCGTTGACACTTTAGCTGCTAAATATGTTGTGAGGAGATAGGCCTTGGTTGGAGTTGGGTCACTGATGGAGAATATGAAAGATTTTACTATTGTCTCTGGCTCCTCCCTTCCCTCTCTGCTTCCTGGCTGGCATGGACTGGGTGCCTTTTCCTCCTCCATGTGTCCCTGCCATCCTATTCCTGTCTTGGAGCCAGCTGACCATGGACTGAAACAGTGAGTCAAAATAAACCACTCCTCCTTGAAGTGTGGTTTTTGGGTATTTTATTCCAGGGACAAGAAAAGTGACTAAGACATTTCTCCTTTGCCTAAATATTTTTGTAAGCAGTAATCATACCTAATAGGCCACGTGCAAGAATCAATGAACAATTGAATTGAGAAAATGTGAACTGTAATAACCACTCTATCTCAACCTCCAACTCCCAGACGAATTTCTAAAGAATTCAGTTTCATGTGTGAATTGCCACAAATTTCTATAATGTTGGTTATGCGTATCGACTACTGACATTTATCTTTATAGAAAAATAAGTAAAACTAATTTGACACATGGCATAGGGGCCAACAGACTCCTTTCCTGATCATTTTATTAATAAGCTATCAGGGTTTTGCTATAAGAGTAACTGAAGCATTTCATTTTTTTCTCTTTTGCATCTTTATTGAAATCTGTTTGACAAATAAAAATTTCATATATTCTAAGAACAATGTGACATTTTAATGCATGTGGGTATTTTACAGTAATTACTACAACAAGGTCATGTATCCATCACCTCACAAAGTTACCTGCGTGTGTGTGTGTGTGTATGTGTGTGTTTTACTCCCTTAGAAAATTTCAAGCATACAAGATTTAATTATTAACTGTAGTCATCAAGCTACATGTTAGGTCTCTGGTAGTTATTCATTCATTAACTGTAACTTTGTTCCTTTTGAACAAACCTCTTCATTTCTACTACCAGTTGATCCCTCGTTGCCACTATTATGTTGCTTGTTTCTGTGAATTTATCCAGGTTCTCACAAATGGCAGGAGTTTCTTCTCTTTTATTTGTGAATACTCTTACACACTCTCTCTCTATATATATACACCATGTATTCATTATCTATTCATTTGTTAAATGACGCTTAGGTTGTTTCCATACCTTGTCCTTTATAAGCAATGCTGACCTTGTACAATGTGTTTGGGAGTATTCCCTCCTCTTCAATTTGTTGGGAAGAGTTCGAGAAGTATTGGTATTCATTTTTCTTTGACAGTTTCAAAAATTCACCTATGAAGCTATTTGGTCCTGAAATTTTCATTCTTGGAAACTCTTTTTTTTTTTGCGGCACCGGGGATTGAACTCAGGACCTCGCGCTTGCCAGGCAGGTGCTTAGCCCACTGAGCTAGATCTCCAGCCTTGGAAGCTTTTTGAATATTGGTTCCGTCTCCTTACGGGTTTTAGGGATGTTTACATTTTCTGTTTTTCCATGGCTCAGTCTTGGTAAATTGATCGTAAATAGGAATTTATCCGTTTCCTCCAGGTTATCCAATTTGTAAATGCATAATCGATTATAGCACTCTTTTATGTTTCCTAGTATTTCTGTGGTATTAGTTATGATGTTTCTGCTTTCATTTTTTTTTACTTTTAAAATTTTAGCGCTCTCCATTGTTTCATAGTTTTTTAACTAAAGTTTTATCATTTTATCTTTTACAAAAACTTCAGTTTCATTGATCATTTCTATTGTTTTCTCTTGTCAATTTCATTTATGTCTGCTCTAATTATTTCCTTCCTACTGCTAACTTTTGTCAGGTTTTGGTTTTGAACCCGGATGCCTAAATACAGCGTGGGTTGGAATGTTGCTACCGAGGGAGATGGCTGCTTTATGTGGGAGGGGCCAAAGGAACTTCGGTAAACCAAGGCGCCTCTTTCAAACCATCTTGGAGAAGAGGGTGGTGAAGTATCAACAGCGCCAGCACCATTCTTTCTAGTGAAGAGTTCAGACCATCAGAAGAGCTCACGGGGCTACCTATTTAGGAGGAGATCACAAGCAGGCAGCACATAGTGAGGACAGGAGCAGGTAGACACCAGGAGAGGCTGGGAGGAGGAGCCTGTGTCAGTGTTTCACCGCAATTTGGGGCCTCGCTGCAATGAGTTTATTTGTAAACATTCACTGAGTCTGGAGGGTCAAGTACTGTGCCCCATTGCACAGAGCACATCTCCTGCTCTATGGAGTCCGCATTCCAGGGCGGGTGGTGGGCCTTGAGCACAGTGGTCAGGTCCTTGTGTTCACACAGCCACAGTGTGTGCATGTCCGCCTCCGCAGTAGCTTGATACCTCAGCAGTTGCTGGCCAGGAAGCAGGGGTGCTGGCAGCACTGAAAGTCTCAGTCTTCGGCAAACAAGCAGCTACAAGCTGGTGGTCTCTGCAGATGTCAAGGCAGTGAGCACTGACCCAGCAACCCTGGATCGCTGGTCTAGCCACACAGATGTTTTTCGCCTGAGAGCTGCCATTGGTGTCCATATGCATCGAGGAAGGAGCCCTAGTCACTTACTGTGGTGACTTGGTGGTGGGCAAGTTGGCAAAGAGCACGCTGTGTTTCCTGGTTCCCGCGACCACTGCGCAGCTGTAGAAGGGCAGGCCTGAGGGGCCGAAGTTGGCCAGGAGCTTGTACTTCTGCTTCCCCACTTCTAAGTAATTGCTTTGTTTCAAGAACTTTCCAAATTGCTCTATTTTCGCCTTTCATATGAAGATAATTATTTTAGAATCATTGTAAAAATTTATTTAGGAAGAGTGTGTGTGTGTGAACACTTGATCAAAAGTATCATTTTACCTTAGACTTAGACAGCAAAACAAGTAGACATGTAAACACGAGTGTGTAAGACAGTTACCATAATCTAGGTCTTTGAAAAGCATTCTTCACAATGGCAGATCTAATGTGTTATACTTCATAGCTGTATGTTTTCATAGCATTTAACCAATAATACCAAGTAATTGCATTAGAAGATTTCTAGGTGGAACTTTTCCATATTAATAGTGTTACTGCAATCAATAAGATGACACTGACAGTGTACAAGAAAGTAGTTATCTACCAACAATGGAAGTGTGTTTCTGTCAGCAAGGAAGAGAAAAGAAGAATCTGAAGTTAACTAATCCCATAGTGCTTGATTTGCTTGGATAACATTAGTTACCTGTGCAAATA
The DNA here is from genome assembly GCA_004365215.1 of Cuniculus paca. Classification (NCBI taxonomy): domain Eukaryota; kingdom Metazoa; phylum Chordata; class Mammalia; order Rodentia; family Cuniculidae; genus Cuniculus; species Cuniculus paca. The sequence goes on from RJWT010011985.1 coordinate 8,516, forward strand.
TGTAATCATATCTTTAATTTAATATTAAATAATAGGATGAAAATTTGTGTTAACAACTGATGGATTTTTGATCAAGATATTAGTTATATTAAAGTAGTTTAGATACAGAAAGAAAAATTGAGGAGGCCAATTATTTTAGAGAGCAGAAAGCTGCAGAAAGTGATCTTAAGTAAACCTGTTAATTTTTGTTATGTTTTGAAAACCTGTATAGCTTGCAGTGTTCTGCTTTGAAATGCTATATTGTGTTTGACTCTATTCTGTTTTCTTTCGCTTTTTTCGTTCTGTTTTGTTTTGTTTTGTCCTATTTTCTTTAAAATAAAAAAAAATCAAAACATAGGAATTATGGATTGTGGTGTATGGGAGAAATCATTTAAAATAAATCCAGGAAAACTTATCTGGAAAAAATTTGTAAAGCTGAAACTTAACTCCCAACATAAATCATACCCTTTCCTCTTTGCTAGTTTTCTGAGTGCCACCACTTCTCAGTGTTTTTACATCGCATAGGTAACCGAACACCTGACAGTTGATAATAGAGATCTCTTGAGCCAGGACGTGATTTGATTAATTTCTTTGATTAATTTTCTTTATTTGAACACATTGTTTGAAAGATGATCTAGCATAAGAAGACATGTAGAAAAGACAGTTTTTCAATTGTTCCTAGAGTAATGAAAAGATCAAAGTACTACAAATCGCAGTGGGAATTATCTTCACTAACAACTGTAATTTTTGTTTAACCACCTTGTCATCATGAAGCCAGAGGTCAAGTGAGGTTCCGAAGATTTGGTTCTTAACTAACTATATAAATTTATAATGAGCTCTAATGTTTTTCTTCAAATAATTAAATCTCAACTTTTAACATCAGGAAGTCCTTACCTTATTGATCAATACCAGTCTTTAATCTAATTGAAAAAAAAAAAAAGCTAATTATTCTAAAAGTCACAATTTACACTGTGTAAGTACCGTAAATGGTTGACTTTAAATTTAAACACACAAACATACACATGCACACAAATGCAAACATACCATACTGTGCATTGCCAAGGGCATTCTAGAGTTTTAAATCATCAGTTGCAGTGCTACGTGACTTTATATTAACTAGTCATTCATCATTTACAAATTTGTTTCTTTATAGTGGAGTGAGGAGTTAAAGAACACTACAAAGCTAACCTAGGACAGAATCATCTAGACATTTATTTTTTCTTGTTCCTTTCCCCAGTGTTTTAAAACAAATTCATCTATGTCTGATTCAATAGATTTTTTTTTGCTGTTCACCTTTAATCTGTCTGTTCAAACTGTTGAAAAAAGTTTTCACAAAGCAACTTGCTTTCCAGTATTTTAAGTTCTTGGTTTGCACACATTTAATTAAATTATGTATTTTGAATAGCTAATATAATCTAGCTTAGTGACTCTGAAATCTTGAATTATTTATTAGCAAATACTTGCTCACCTCTCCTTCCTACCATAGGCCTGGAATGCTCCCATGTCCTTGTAATGTAGGGCTTGACTATTTCACTTGATTCGGTCAGTAGGATGTTAGTGAATGTAACTTGATCATAGGGTTGATGTACATTTGCTCCCTTGTTATTCTATCAAGATTACCAAGCTTTGTGTAGCAAACACATTGAACAGTCAATCCAGCCGACCTGTAAATACATACCCAGTGTAAGAAATGCTACCACTGTGTGCTACTGATTTTAAGATATTTGTCATGCATTGATAGATAAATCTAGAGTAATAAATTCAAATAACTTTATTAAAGCATCCAATTGAACTTGTTAAAGCAGATGTATGTGAATTAAGAATCATACTAATTGTAACAATAAGAATAATGTGATACCAAGTAGTAAAAACAGAAGGAATCTTCTTTTCATTTGTCTATTTTCTTACCCTCTGATTCTTTTATTCGTCTTTCCAATAGAAATAACTTGATTTACAATGTTTGCTACTATATTGTGGGGCCTAAAGATACTGCTCAATCACACAGTATTATTTCAAAGTTAATGCAAAGATCATACTTTGATATTTTTTAAAAGCCATTATTGGCAAAATCTGTAACTAAAGTTTAAAGTCCCAGTCAGCTTGACATCTTCAAAAAGGTACATTAACCTCGAATGCTCAACATTTTTTTTTGTCTTAGTATTTGTTTGGTTCTTCTTAGGCCATGCTCTTTGTATTAGACACATTTCTAGATCCTCACATGACAATGGGATGAGGCATAATATTGAGGACCACTGACATGCTTAAAACTCACTCAAATATGACAGTTCCCAAGGCTCTTGTTCCTGATCTCATCTTCAACCTACTTTGCTCTGTATTCAGTACAGGCCATTCGTTCATTTTCCCTTCCCACAAACAAGAGACAAAGTAATGAGTATGCCAGTCATGCTTCAACCAGCAGTTCATGTTTTCTGATCATAGTGAATTCCTGATAATGTTTATTTATTTATTCATTTGTTTACTTGGTACCGGGATTCTAACTTTACGCTTGCCAGGCAGGCACTGTGCCGCTGAACTATATCCCCAGTCCCCTGACAATGTTGAGAATGACTGAGATCGCTCTGCTTCACACACGTGGATATCCTGTTCAGGTATCACTCACAGGTCTGAAATACAACAGTGAACACAGGACTGAACTCATTTTCAAAATCACATATTCTAATCCATCCTAAAATATACTAAAATCATAGAAGTTAATACATGCAACTATTTGCATTTGTTAAATTAGCAGACATAATACGTTTCTAATCTCAATTTACTACTACTCCTTTTCAAGTTGGAGTTTCTTCACATTGTTTTCAAATTTCTCAAAAGTGTTTCAATAACAAAGTATATAACAGTGTCTACGTTTTACCTTAATTGAAAATATTTTACTTGAGTAACTATTTGTTTAAAAATACAGCTATCTTTGAACATGAGGTGGCATGAATCTTCCTAAAGATACTTGACAGTTTCTTTTTCTTTTCTCATAGGAGAACTGAAACCCTACGCATGAGAAGAATGCTTTATCAATATGTAATAGAATTACGTATGAAGATGCATGCGCCTTCTGTAAGAAAACTCAGGCTGCACTTAAGGGTGAATCTGCATGTTGTGTTGTCATAGAAAATGTTACTATGTTCTCTACTCTCCCTGGACTCTAACTAGACACATTAGAACAAAACAAAACAAATCAAATATGCAAACAGAGAAAATTCCTGAAGTCTGCGAATGAAGAAAATAAAGATAATTCCAGTCTCATTTTTTAAAATGTTAATTCACTTTTTAATTCACTGAGATCTGACTTATAATCACTCTCTCCAAATTCCAAACATTATATCTCGATTCATTACTTGATTCCACTGTGAAGGCTTTTGTGTTATTATATTGATTTTAAACGAATTTTAGTCTACTACAATAGATATTAAGTGCCTCTTAATTCTGATTCAAAATTTAATTTGAAGTCAGTATCTGCTTAAGTAGCCATCTCATCTGTAAGTTTTAATGATGTTAAGTTAAATGTCAAGAAGAAACAGTTTTACTTTCTCCAGCTATTGATTGCAAATACTGAGATCAGCCATGCTCTCCTCACCTACATTTGTTATGTAAAAACTGAAACTTACTAATCAGTGTAACGTTATCTTTTACCTTGTGTAAGACCAATAATCAATTGGTTATTGCCAGCATTTTTTCATTTGCATAATTTTTATTTTAATATAATGCATATAATATATTGTAATTTAGTTTTTATCATATTTTAGTTTTGATAACCTAGACAAACTAACTTGCCCTATGAATGTTGATTTTCTAAAATTAATAGGCATTTCCTCCCAATAGTTTATTATTTGTAAGAATCTACACATCATTTGATAACATCAATAGGTTTTCCTGGAATTCCCATTCTAAACTTTCTAAGACATTAACAAAAAGTGTAGAAAAGGACAGTAAATTGTGTACAAAAGTTATCTGTCTTGTCTGTCTTATATCCTTAGATACAGGAAATACATCAGTTCTTAAAAGTAAAGATATAAATCATGAGGCTATAGAAATTAGAGATCATTAGATACATGATAGTGAAATAGAGAAGAAGCACCTGCCCCTCCCCTTTATCCTGTGATGGTTGAAGAATAGCACAGTTTTCCTTACAGCTATCATGTCTGCCCCTCTTATTCCCTTTGCTTCCCCTCAGTCACTTTAAGATGAACTGGCACAACTTGCCTCACTGTCCTTTGACCATCTTTTAGGTTACTTTATGATCACTCTCCAGCCCACTGTGGCAGGAAGGGTTGCTCAGTTTTCAGTGGTGGCGGCCTCTGCCTTGCTGCTACAAACCCAGAAGCTGTTGGTCCCTCTCTAAAAAAACCACAGGGAAACTTTCCCTAATATGACAGTCATTATGTGGAGATCCAGGTCCATTATTAATTAATCCAAGTCCATTATTCTAAACCTTGATACGTTATGATGTACACAGCTAGCCTTCCAGGAAATTTAATGATTTTGGCCCTGTCATTCATTGTGAGATATGACAGCCATCAACCAAGAAGCCACATCTTCCCATGTTCTGGAGGACTGTACTGTGACAACTCTGACTGTCCTAGGTGCCCTACACACACTCTGAGAGACGTCTAGCCTATCTGCAGTGGTCCTGATTTTGAACCAAGCAACAGAAATGAATCAATCATTAAGCTCAGATTGGGAACTTAGACCAATTTGGAAGAATCGATAAACTCAAATCAGAGAACTGCTATTGTTAAATAAGCAATGCTCCTTTCACAAGTTTTAGGTTGGTCTAATTAGAGCTCCTTCTTGTGCACTGATACCTAGTGCCCAACACACTATGCTCCAGTACAGGTTCTGTTCAAATGAAGACTCCAATACTCCCGTAAATACATCCGTGAGTTTTTTTTTTAATCAGGCAGTGTAAGCTCAGAAGGTCCTATACATCTACTTACTATTGTTATCTTCAATGAGGTGGAAACAGAAGTCACTTATATACAGCTATAAACACTGGAGATTGTTAGCTCTGAAAAGCTTCGGGGACCCGCAGCTAATGAGGATCAGCAGCAGACACCAGCAACCACAAGAGTCACCCAACCATGCCCATCATTACCTGGTATTGACTGGTAGCCGTGAGCAGCAGCAAAAACCAGCAACTAGCTGAGTCATCCTACATTGTCCTGTATTAGGAAACATCAACTAGCAGGAACCGGCAGTGGCACGACCTACAATGGACAGAGTTGACCAATAGGGTTTGATATTAACAGGTGTTGATCGGAGCATCAGGCTCTGGAGCTGTGACACTAAGGGTTGAGGTACATTGGCACTCAAATCCTGGAGACGCTAGCAGTGCTCATTATTGCCAATTCATGATTCCTACCTGATTGAGTAAAAGAATCCTCAGCTGCTTGGTGACGGTAGCTCACCATATGTTAGAAATTCTGTGTTGAATTTAACATTTGAAATCACACAGATCTGATCCAATATAGCCATTTCCAAATGAAGTTTGGAAAAATATGTCTCAATGTAAGCAGTTTACTATATAAAGTCAAAAAGTGACAACAGTGTGTCATTTTATATAAAGCATCTATTCACTTGCCAGCCTTAGTTACTCATTACTCTCAGCTATGTAGATTACTTTGTAGTAAATTCTTAAGAAAGTAAAACCATAGAAAATTAAACAGCATTTTTTGAGGTGAATAAAACTATATTAAGTTGAAAACAGATTCTCTTGATTTTTATTTTCGCTTAACAAATGCTATAATATATAGGAAGTTTTACCTCAAAATCCAGATTTATGTTCTCAATTGGAAATCAGAATATGATACAGAACTGGTCTTCAGGTGGCCTTAGGCTAACTGAGTTCTCTCAAATTTTTGTTTGGAATACTAAATAACTCTCCACATACCAGGTATATAATCCAGGATGGATTGATTTGGGGGCTGTCCTGGCTGTATTACAAATGGGGACGTCCACAACCAAGATTCATTATACTCTAGATGGCTTCCTTAAGGAATAAGATATGGCTCACAGTAGATACTAGGCTTCATTCACCCATTCTTGCCTATCTGTAAGTGATAAATCTAAGTCATGTAGCATATTGCTTATATGTATTCTGTCTCAATAGACCAGGATAAGTTCAAACCAGTGCAATCTGAACCAGGTGGCACATAACACAACACATTGCTGTGTCCACAATGAGCTTGAGCTGATCTGCTGCCCCTTTAGACAAGCTGCATGCTCAGGTTACTATTGTCCTTGCTGCTTCCTACACTGACGTCAACTATCACTTGCCATTTGAAAATGTGAAGCCCAAACAACATTTGGAGCTGTTAATTGCAAACTGTTAATTAACTATTAGTTCTGAATATTATTTTTCAAATCCCTAATTCTCCTATTTTTGTAGTTGTAGGTTCAAAGTCTTACATAATTAAGAAAATATAAAATTATCCTAAGTGCAGTTAACTAATTGTCTTTTGAAACAGATTTACAACAAAGTAGAAAAAGTACTTAGCCAGCTTAATAAAAAAATTCAATTAATCCTTTATTAAATTAAAAGTTAGAGCAAATAATTCTTTTTTGGTAAAAAATGAGCTATGTATGATAAATACTTATCATTGTAGGAAGTTGAAGTTTCATGTATAAATATATTTTTGCGTTTGATCCTCATGTCCAATTCAACTATTATATATGAAACTATTAAGTGAAAAAGTGAATTGAAATATATTGATTCAGATTTAGTAACAAAAATTATCAACTACATTTACTTATGTATGAAAATGCCTCTAATATAACTTCCTTGAGGATTCGAATCCTCAGAACATAAGTTATTCTGGATACCAAATGATGCTTAAGCACACAAGGAGGAAAATACAATTTTTACAAATAATTCAATGGATTTAGTTGCTAGGAGTTCTATTTTTTTTTTAGTAATGTGTAACCTCACTTAAAACTTAGAAGTTTGTGTAACCTTATAAGTAGAGGCCTGATGAGCAATCGTGGGAATGGATTTTATGAGTGTGGGATAATGGTGGCAAAAATATATGCCTGGATCAGGCTGCTTGTTGATATGGGCCCATTAAGCAGAGATTCTGAATTTAATGTCACAGCTCACAGAGAAAAGTGTTAATAGTTTATTTGCTGGTTGGCAGATGTATGACTGAAAAAAATGGTCCACTGTGAATGAGTTAGAAATGCCTGATATTTCATGGTTTGCCATCAATGAGGAGATTTAGAGGACTAAGGAAATGGTAATGCTGGAGTGAATCTGTCCAGTTAAACCTAATCCTCCATACTGGGATGATATAGAAAATGTACCCTTCACTAACACCTTGAGAAACAGATGTGTGAGGGGAGTGCTAGCATCCCTGAAGAGCTCTGCTATCGCTCTTCTCTGTATGACAGACCTTGCAGTGAGGACTGCGATTACTCAATTAGGAAATTTAAGGGCAGTTGGCTTGATTGGATCTTTGAGTGGCAGAGGTCAAGTGGCAGCACTCAATCACTAAAGGTAGGGTCCCTGTACTTACTGTAATGGCAGCAGAAGCAGAACAATGGCCAGAATAATCTGACAGGTGCAGACCTATGGTGCTAGCTGATTAGCTGTGGTGTTTCCAAAAGTGAAATAGATAAGAAGCCTACAAAATTTTTACTGGATTTATATAATCAAAAAAAAACTTTAAGGTCTAATGAACAGATGTCTACTTCATATCAAGGTTACAGGGAATCATGGCCCCTCAACCAGTTCCCAGATTTGAGACAGTTTACAGACCTAGAACCTCTTGAATGAAGGGGAAGCCAGGTCCCCTTGGGGAAGGATTCTGATGCACCAAAACTTTATACAGTCTTTCTCCCATCCTTCCCCAAGGGGACCTGAGGCCTTTTGTCTAAGTAACTGTACACTGGGCTAAGGGGCAATGATCAGACATTTTGGGGGCTGTTAGATAAGATTCTGAACTAACACTAAAACCAGGAGATCCAAAACATCATTGTGGTCTTCCAGTAATAGTAGAGGCCTATGGAGATCAGGTGATCAATGGAGTTTTGCCAAAGGTCCTGCTCACAGTAGGTTTAGTATGTCCTTAAATCCATCCTGTAGTCATTTCCCCCATTCCAGAATGTATAATTGGGATTGATGTACTTAGTACTTGGCAGAATCCTCACATTGGTTCTCTAACCTGTTGTTTGAGGGCTATTATGGTTGGGAAGGCCAAATGGAAGCCATTAGAGTTGCCTTTGCCTGGTAAAATAGTTAAGCAAAAGCAATATTGCATTCCTGATGGGACTCTAGAGATTAGTGCCACCGTCAAGGACTTAAAGGGTGCAGGGGAGGTGATCTGTACCACATCTCCTTTTAATTCTCCCATTTGGCTTGTGCAAAAGACAGATGGGCCTTGGAGAATGACAGTAGATTATCATAAACTGAATCAAGGGATGACTTCAATTGTAGCTGCAGTACCAGATGTGTTTTCCTTGATTGAGCTGATTAACACATCTCCTAGTACTTGATATGCAGCTACTGATTTGGCAAATGCCTTCTTCTCCATATCTATTCATTGGGACCACCAGAAACAATTTGCTTTCTGTTGACAAAGCCAGAAATACATCTTTGCTGTCTTACCTCAGGGATATATTAACTCACCAACCTTGTGTCATAACTTAGTTTGTAGGAATCTTGATCGCCTTTATCTCCTATGTGATATCATACTGATCCATTACCTTGATGATGCTACTCTGATTGGGCCTAGTGAGCAGGAGGTAGCAATCACTCTGGATTTGTTGGTGCAGCATTTGAGACCCAGATGATGGGAAATAAATCCAACAAGGTCCTTCTATCTCAGTGAGATAGAAGTTACTAGGAGTCCAGTGGTGTGGAGCATGTAGAGATATTCCTTCTAAGGTGAAAGATAAGTTGTTGCATCTGGCTTCCTCTATAATCTAAAAACAGGTACGAAGCTTAGTGTGGCTATTTGGCTTTTAGAGGAAACACATTCCTCACTTAGACATCTTGTTTCGGCCCATTTACTGAGTGACTCAGAAAGCTGCTAGTTTTGAGTGGGGCCCAGAACAAGAAAAGGCTCTGCAACAGGCCCAGGTTGCTATGCAGGCTGCTTTTCCACTGGGGCCATGTGATCCAGAAGATCCAATGGTACTTGAAGTGTCAGCAGCAGGTAGAGATGCAGGCCCTTATAGAGGAATTGCAGCAGAGGCCTTTAGAATTTTGGAGTGAGGCTGTGTCATCATCTCCAGATAACTGCTATCCATCTGAAAAATAGCTCTTGATCTGCTCCTGAGCCATAGAGAAAACTGAACATTTGAACATGGTACACCAGGTCACCATTTGACCTGAGTTGCCTATCATGGCCTGGGTATTATCTGATCCACCAAGTTGTAAGGTTGTACGTGCACAGCAGCAGTCTATCATTAAATGAAATGTTATATTTGTGATTGAGCCAGGGCAGGTCCAGAGGGCTCAAGTACATTACACGAGGAAGTTGCCCAGATACCTATGACTCCTATGCCTACCATACTGCCTTCTGTTTCCCAGCATGCACCTATGGCCTTGCGGGTTGTACCATATGATCAGCTGGCAGAGGAAGAGAAGGCTAGGGTATGGTTTATGGATGGCTCTGTATGTTACACCAGCACCACCTGAAAGTGGACGGCTACAGCATTACAGCCTCTTTCTGGGACATCCCTGAAGGACAGTGGTGAAGGGAAATCATTACAGTGGGTGAAACTTCTGGTAGTGCACTTAGTAGTACATTTTGCCTGGCAGGATAAATGGCCAGATGTGTGATGGTATACTGATTTATGGGCCATAGCCAATGGTCTGTCTGGGTGGTCAGGAAATTGGAAAGAATGTAACTGAAAAATTGGCGACAAAGATATTTGAGGAAGAGATATATTGAATATATCTCTTTGTGTGGGCAGAGTATGGAAAATCATTTGTTTTCCATGTGAACGCTCACCAAAAGGTCACATCAACACAAGAGAACATTAAACAATAAGTACATAAGCTGACCCGTTCTGTGGGTAGTAGCCAACCTCCTTCTTCAGCTGCTTCTGTCACTGCCAAGTGAACTCATGAACAGAGTGACCATGGTGGCAGAGATGGATGTGATGCATGGGCTCAGCAACAGGGACTCCCCCTCTCCAAGACTGATTTGGCTACAACCACTTCTAAATGCCCTATATGCCAGCAGCAGAGACCAATACTGAGTCCCTGATATGGCACCATTCCTCAGGGTGATCAGCCTGTGACCTGGTGACAGGTTGATTATAGTGGATGGCTTCTATCATGCAAGGAACAAAGCTTTGTTCTCACTGGTATAGACATGTATTCTGGATATGGATTTGCCGTCACTGGATGTAGGACTTCTGCCAAAACTACCATCTGTGCACTCACAGAATGCCTTATCCGCCATTATGGAATTCCACACAGCATTGCCTCTGACCAAGGAACACATTTTACATCTGAAGAAGTGAGGTGGTGAATTCATGTTCATGGAATTCACTGGTCTTATCATGGCCTCACCTTCCAGAAGCAGCTGGATTGTTAGAAAGGTAGAATGGTCTTTTGTAGACACAGCTAGGTGGCAGTAGCTTGCAGGGCTGGGTTAAGGTACTTCAAAAGATTGTATATGCTTTGAACAGCATCCACTATATGGTACTGCATCTGCCATAGCCAGAATTTATGGAACCAGGAATCAAAGGGTGGAAGTAAGAATGGTACCACTCACTATTACTCCTAGTGATCCACTAGTAAAATTTTTGCTTCCTCTTCCCATGACCTTTGCTCTGCTGGCTTAGAAGTCTTTGTTCCAGAGTGGGGAAGGCTTATACCAGGAAGCACAACAATGATTCCGTTGACCTGGAAGCTAAGACTTCCTACTGGTCATTTTGGTTTTCTCATGCCTCTGAGAAAACAAGCTAAAAAGAGAGTCACAGTGTTGTCAGGAGTAATGGACCCAGACTGTCAAGGGGAAATTGGACTACTATTCCACAGTGGAGGAAAGAAAGACTATTCATGGAGTTCAGGAGATCCCTTAGGGAGCCTTTTAATATTACCATGCCCTGTTATTAAAGTCAATGGGAAACTATGACAACCTAATTTAGGCAGAATTACAAATGGCCCAGAACCTTGAGGAATGAAGATGTGGGTCACTTCACCAGAGAAAGAACCAAGACCAGCTGAGGTGCTTGCTGAAAGTCAAGGAAATACAGAATGGGTAATGGAAGAAGATAGTTCTAAATACTAGCTACAACCCTACAGAAAAGAAGATTGCAATTGTACTATTTCTCCTCTTCTATGATTCTAATGTAATATAATGTTGATACACTTAACACTGGTTCTTAAGGATTGTTAAGCTGTGCTATAATGTTCAAGTTGTGAAATGATAAGAATAAGCATTACCTAAGGACAATTCACCTTCTATTCTGGTGAGGGAATTAGTATGTTTCATTTATATGCAGAATAGTTATAACATGTTAGGCATAATTTTAAGTATGTCTTTGTATCTGGAGACTGATTTAAAGAAATGTGTCTGGTTGCCAACTTGACAAGAGATAGATTATAATGATTGATACCTTGTGTCAACTTGAGAAGATCAGAAATTTAACTAAGTGATTCAGCAGGGGGCCAGGGTCCTTACTTTGTACCATCTTCAGCCTGTGCAAGAGGAGGGCATGGAGATGGTGTGAATGCTACACCCACCAGAGGGGTTTAGCCTGAATACAATAAAAGGGAAATGAAGGGCTGATTGTTAGTTCTTTGCCTTCAGTTACGATGTCATCTCCTGGCTTTGGGGGCAGACTTTTTGGCTTCTGCCTGGGATTCTTTAGCCTTTTGGCACAGGCTCTTCATTGTTCAGTCACAGACCCATTAGCCTCCTGATATGGACTTGTACAGAACACTACAGTGAGCTCCAGACCCTGGGCTGGACTCTTCAGTCTCCAGCTTGAAGATAACCTCTGCACACTTCCTCATCTGACTTTATGGTTGATCATTGTAAGACAATCTTGCAATTATATATCTTGTGTTATATCTCTATCTCTAGTAAACCCTGACTGATACACCTTCATAAAAATTTAACAGTTTAAAGCAACATGTATTTACTACCTTGCAGCTCTCTAGGTAGAAGTCTAGTAAAGAATGATTAAGTTGGGAATTCATAAGATTGAAGGTGAGATTTTATCTGGGTTTTCTTCTGAAGACTTTGGGGAAAAGTCCACTTACAAAATTATTCTTGAAAGAATTTCATTCCTTGGGTTGTAGAACTGAGGCTTTCACGACCTTGGTGATTATCAGTCAACAGCTGATCTCAGGGAGGCTATTTCTAAATTCTTTTTATTGTCACCCTAGGAAGCTCAGGCATAGAAATTTGCTTCTTTCCAGCTCTTATAGTATGTGTCTCTGAACTTTATTTATTTTTTTTTTCTTTTCCTTTTTCACCTTTCTATTGTATATAATGTTGCCATGGCCTGGATATGTCCTTATTTTACTCTGAAAGTCAGTCAGCTACATCATATAACATAATCTAATCAAGAATAAAACCATCATGTTTACAAATCTAGAAGTTATGTAGTACATGTGTACTATGAAGAGTGAAATCTTGGTGGTATTTCAATTCTAAGTATGACAATAATGCTCAAACTTTAATCATGCTGTTCTATAGTGATGTACATAAATTTTACTAAAATGAGTATATTTTTGTCTTTTTGTCAAAAGCCTCCAAAATAAAATAGAAGAATATTCCTATGTATAATTCACATATTTCATATTCTCACTTTTTACCTATTCTTACCAAGTAGCATAGTGTTTTTCCCTTTTTCCAAAATTATCATTCCATCTTGCCTTTAAATGGGAAAGAGTAAATTATGAAGAAAGAAAAAATCATATGTTAAGAAAAAGTAAGAATATTTTTTGATACAGTGGAGACTCCTTCAAAATGTACAATTATGGTACTGTTAGTGTATAAGTCTGATGGCATCAATTTTTGTTACCTGGGAGTATTTCTGTTGTCTTAATATTTATGTGCTCTGCTCAGTTGCATAATATTTTAGGAGAATGCCTACACAGGTGAGGTACCACTGTTTTACTATATGCTTTTGTATTCTGTAATCATCCTGAGAATGAAGTATGAATTCTGATTTCTTTTGCTTAATGTCTTTAAGCTACCAAGATTAAGTGTATAGAGAACATAAACATACTGAATGACTAAACATTTTTAAAGAAATCAAGGTGATAAATATTCCCATAGAAAGCCAGAATAGTAGAGGGAAAGAACACAACTCTTAGGCTCAGCTAAACTGTATTTAAGTACTAGACCCCTCTAGTTAATAACTGAGACACTGAGAACAGTAATGTTTTTAAAATATTGACTCCTTTCTGTGAAATGGGAATGGAAACAGCTCACTTTCTTATTGTGATAACTACATGACAAAGCAAAATAACCAGTTTAAACAAATGAGAATTCAGAAGATCCATTTTTTGTTAAATCGAATTTTAAAGATCCTACAAAATAAGTTTTCAAAATAATCTACAGTAGTGCATACAGGGGTCTTTTGAAAGAATGCTCCATTACTCATCTCATAAATGAGATGCTTTTTTAGGGAGAACATGTAGAATCTTTCAGTATTTTCGAATTAGAATTACATCACAGACTAATGGCTGGCATTTACTAAGAATACAACTTTACATTGATTAGGATGAGTACTGTGGAGTGAAGAAAGGAGAAAATTTTATGCTGGCTTTGGTTTCTGGCAATTTGAAGCATCAATGAATGATATCTTAGTTCTCAGAAAGCACCTTTTATAATGCTTATCTATTGAAGTGTTACCAGGATTAGTGTTTGAGAAACATTTTAAAAATCTCACTTTAAAACTGTTTTATAAGTATCAGAAATCATTACACAAGCTTAGTTTCCAACTCCACAAAAAGGATGTGCATGATTGCTTTATTATTAAATAAATGTGCTAGATGATCCAGATTAGTGTGGTAGTAATAACCTACTTGTTAATGGTGATTTCAGTTTTGTAATGTTTATTGATGGAGATTTTATACTCCACAGTGCACAAACAGAACTTGACAGTAAAACTGAGGTTTAAACCAGAGAATTCCAGGGTGTAACATGTAAATTAAAATTTAGAATTGCGATGGAAAATTATAAGGACACATCCTCTTCTCTTAAATTTATCTTTTAATAGTTAAATTATTCCATATAACAAGTTTAATCAGTCATAAGACTCAAATAAAATTTCAAATGCATGTATGGCTCCAACCCTCCCCTATTCCTGCCATTCACAAATGACTTTAGATCATGTATTCTACATAGGTGAA
>RJWT010011986.1:0-22810 GCA_004365215.1 Cuniculus paca
ACAGTTTTAAGCACACACTAGGGGTCTTGAAACATATAACCCATGAATAATGGGAGACTATGAAGTAGAAGCATATGAAATAGAAAGTACCAGGGACAAGCTGGGGTGTTATTGGGCTCCGGTCTTCTCTGTATCTCCACTTAACCTTTGGCCAACCCAACAGAAGCAGAAAGTCAGTGAATCCAGAATGAAGTAGAAGACACAGGTTGATGTTCAGGTCATTTTGAATTGTATTCAGCTGCATTGTTCACCTGCTGGGTGACTTTCAACAAGTTATTTAATTTTCCTAAATTTCCAATCTCTCAAATGCAAGATGAAAAGATCTTTTAAATATTGTTTTAAAAGATATATAATGTGGACATTGTCGACTAACTGATATTTCTTCAATGTATATTTTCTATTATTATCATTATTATTCAAGATTTAAGTATATTTTGAAGGAATTTCTAAAGTCAGTAAAAAATCAGATGGCACAACAATGAGTTTTATCCACAGGTACAGTGGCTTAAGAAGGGTTTCTGTCTCAGAGAAAACAAGTTTCAAAAAGTATCATTTATATATTTCAGAAAACAAAGCAGAATTATGGCCTAGACTGACACAGAAAAGATATTGCAGGCAGCAGTTGTAAATTTCTAGGTAGTCTGGGCTTCAGAAAAGACAACAGAACATTGGATTACATGATAATAACTAATTATTGGAAAGAATGCAGAAAGCCGATAGACTTCTACTTGCTACTGGGATAAAGATTGCATTATTGAGAATAATTTGTTCAAATTCTGAGAAGCTGACAAAGAAAGTAGAAATAAACCAAGAGTTGACAAATTCATTCTGATGGTGTCAATTACTGTAAGAGAGTTCATCTAGAAAGATAAATATGACATTAAGTAGAACAAATTTTATAAAGGCACTGGAAAAGGGGAATAGCAGCCATATCACTACAATACATTTATTTAAATTAAACAGCAACTACCTAAAAATCAACAAATATCAGATTTGTGTGATTTTTTATTGTAGAGTGAGAAATTGTGAAAGACAGTGAAGATACCTGAAAATAATCACTGATAACTAAAATCATGTCCATGAATTTCCAGTGTACAGTACAGCATCTGCCATTTCTGAATTCTATGTCCTTAGTAGACTTCAAGGCACAATTTCCTTTCTTTGCTAGTGACTTTATGTGTGATTTCAATGAGGTATAACAGGTAGGCATCCTCTTCTAACCAAACCAGTTTGCAGAAAAGATCTACTCATCTTTCCTGATCTAGATGAACCCCTTAGCACTTAAGTAAGAAAACTAAGCCCTACCTAATGCATTTTTCTGTTAAAATCTTAGAACCAACTATTGTACTCCCCTTGGTTAGGATATTGGCCCTTCTATTTTCATGATCCTCCTTTCAATTCATAGGGTGATTCAGTAAACACTATTGTTTTATTAGATACATTCAGGCAAAACATCAGCTACAATAAATAAGTAAATGAAAGTATTTTTTTTTCTTGAAGTCACATGAATAGTTACTCCTAGAGTCAGGACTCTGGTCAAACACTAAGTTCTTATGTATAACTCCATGTATGATGAGAGGGAAAAAAATGTTGAATTTAATTAAAAATAAAAAATCTTTTAAGTAGGTCACAGTGAATCTTGTTGATATAAACAAAGTCACTGAGAGAAAAGTACATGTATGTTATAAGGATTTTGAGGGATTTGAACCTTCCAAACTATCTTCTTCCAAAATCTTACAAATTCTAAGTGTAAAAGTAAGAGTTGATTAAAAGATCCAATACTTTATTATGGCTTCCTTATTGACTTCAGATAATTTTAAAACAGAAAAAGTTATGCTTTTTACGAAGTACATTTCACATTATACATTGATCAAAATGAAGCACCAATTTCTAATGTTTCACAACTTAAACTGGTGAGAGATTAGATTGGGTCTACCTTTGTTTTCATAAAGTTGTTGATCATGGCTGTAATTTAATTGTTACAAAATCCATGATTTGGAGTTCACTAATTTCTTCTTTTCTATGAAAGTATATATTTGTTGTTATATGGTTTCTAGGAAACAAAGACAAGTAATACGAAGGAAACATCACTTAGAATCTGATTTGTGTGGAGCTTGGAATGAGGGAGCAAGAATTAACTTTCGAGACTGAAGAAACAAAAGCAAGTGCAAAGACCCTGGGAAAGAAATGAGTTAGGGCCTTTTAGGAATATAAATATACCTCCTGTGGTTAATGTACAGCAGAGTTGAAGAGCAGGGATAAAGTGTGGTGTGAAATCAAAGATAGATCATGTAGTGTCTTCTAGAAGTAACTCCCTATGATTAGGAGTTTCATTTGAATTTAAGCTCAATGAAAAGACATTTGAAGGGTTTAAGCAGGCAAATATGTGACCCAATTAATACTCTATAATGAGGGCATTTATTTATTTATTTATTTATGGTACCAGAGACTGAACTCATGACTTTGTGCTTACCAGGCAGATGCATGCCACTGAGCCAAATCCCCAGCCCTCTTAATTTATTTTGAATTAGTGTTATTCCAATAAACAACCTGAATCCAGATAGAAACTGATTCTCCTGCATTGCTGACGCATTTGCATTATCCAGTTGATAACAAGGAGATGAAATATTTATTGAATGAAATAGGATGGCCTAATAAATAAAGAAATGACCACAGAAAAAGAACTCTTACCATGGAGAGAGCTCAAAAAATACTGGAGCAAAGCTGACCGCATTTAAAGTCTAAAGAGTTTAAAAGAGGGAGACTATCATGTTAAACAAAATAAGCCAGACTTTGAAAGACAAGTATCACATCTTTTGTTGCTTCTGTGGAATCTGCCAACAGAGGTAAAGCAGAAGAAAAGGAGAGAGTAAAGGAGGGAGGGATACAGAGAAAGAGAGAACATAAAACTAGAAAACATGTTAGAGAAGAGGAAGGAAATACAGGGAATGGGAGAAAAAGGGAAAGAGGGGTAAAAGGGAAGGGGGAGTGGAAAGGATCAAGGTATGTCCTATGTAGGTACGAGTATGCCAAATGAAATTCACAATTGTAGGAAACTAATATGTAGTAACAGGTAAATAAATAACTTTTTAATCATATAAAATTTAAGATTTGTTGTCAAGGATGTAGTCTCTGAACTTTTTGTTTCTTCAAAAGTTTGTTGATTTTGTAGTTGCTATCTTAATATTTTGTTTAAGTGTTTTCTTGTTGAGTACTATATATATATATATATATATATATATATATAAATAAGATAATTAGGCTAAATTGCATCAATTTGAAAACATTAAATTATAGTAATTATATAATTACAACTTAAAATTACATATAAGTCTGACATGGCATATTATTTGTAATGTATAGGATAATGGCAATTCAAAAATATGTAAATTCAAGACTCAGGATTTAAGGAAACCATTTGATCTATGAAAATATTTGAGCTTGCATATTTTAAAAAGAGATAGCTGTAAAATTATGTCATCTCATTTTATAGTTGAAAATGCTCTATTGTATCTTTTTAGAAGTAATTTCCAAAATAAGAACACCATTTAGAAGATGACATAAGAAAACAAAAATTCCTTCTTGCTAAATCAGTATAGTTCAATACTGATTCTGTCTTTATATATGAATGATAATCCCAGGTTAATTCTTCAAATAAATTTTTAAATTCACTACCCATTAGATCTATGATATTATGAGTCAGTTTTTCATTACTATAACAAATACTTAAGACAAATCAGCTCATAAGGAGAAAAGGTTGAATTTTGGCCCTAAGGCTTTGGGCCTATGGAGACACATGATGATGAGAATGCATGGCAGAGCAACCATTTACTTCAGGACCAAGAAGGAAAGACAGGAGCAGAGTCCAGCATCCCAGAACCCCTTTAGAATGTGTGTCCTCCCACTATCACCTCTTACCGCTACTATGTCCCAGCAGTACCTTGGTAGAGACTGACTTTAACGCATGAGTCTTTGGGAAGCATTTCAGGTACAAACTGGAGGAGAGATATTTCACATGCTGTATCAGTTACTTTTCTTGTTGTTGAGACAAAATACCTGACACCAAATGCTAAAGGATGATTTATTGTAGCTCATAGTCTGTAGAGGTTTTAGTTCATAATTGGCTGGCTCCAGGGCAGGGTGGTACATGGCAGAGGGGCATGGCAAAGGAGAAACAGTTCATGGAAGGCAGAAGGTAACAAAGCAGCAGCAGTGTGCCTCTCCCTTTTAACCCTTGCAGGCTACCTGCTTTTTGGTGGGTACCACCCATACCCAAAGAGAGCCTTCCCATTATGCACACCCAGTGCTGTATCAGTGGGCAAAGTTAATCATCACACCCTAAGGAATCCTAGCATCACACACCCTAGATCCAACCACCTCTGAAATGCCCCACCTATGACTGCATGAGGCTTTGGTAGACATTTAGACACAAGGCAGAACACATATATATCTAAATGAAATATTTTGTTAGGTGAAATGTCACTGATACCAAGAAACATTCCACCTTTCACAGTGTTCAGTGTCAGAAGTAGGCAACTGGAATGTTTTTTCAACAATTAAGAACTATCTTAACCCTGAGTATCTTTCTGACACACAGTGGGGGATTTTTCTTAATATTTTGCAGTGCATAGGATTAAGTGCAGGGCTTATATATTTCAGTAAGTTTAATGTATTTCTTCCTTTAGTTCATTAATACTTTATATATTTAGTTCCTCAAATGTTGAGCATATATACAGTTACAGTTTTTATATCCTTTTGATGAACAGAGCCTGTGGTGAATTAACTAACGGTCAGTTTAAGGGGGAATGCCCAGTCGAATTGAGTCAGCGTGGTTCTGGGTGTGGAAGAGTCACCTAAAGATTGTTGCCAGAGACATAAAAGGAGAGCTGGAGGGGAAAAATATATGCTGTTGATTTTCCTGGAGAAGCTTGCCATGACTCATTTTCCTGATAGAACTCCTCTGTTCTCATCAGAAGAGAACTTCTGGGCCCCACTGTCCCCAGGGATAGGTACTGTTCTCTTCCAGAGACCTTGGTCTTCCCCTTGAGCATTGTTTCCTGGATCAAGTTCAGATCCCTCAGCCTTCTGACATAGATCCTCCACCCCACTGTTGCAGAATTTCCCACTTCTTCCACTGACCTTTGGATCTTCCTGATGCAAACTTGCATGAGACATTGCCGTGGGCTCTAGGCCTTTGGCTGGCATTGGGATCCAGGGCCTGGACTGGATTCTTCAGGTCTTCAGTTATTTCAGTTAGCACAAGGACTGATCTCTTGTACTCTTCTACATTTGGTTTTTCAGGGGAATATTATAAAATAATTCTATAAATTATGTATCCTGTATTAAATCTATTCCCTTGCAAATCCTGACAACAGAGCCCTTTTTTCATTAAATCATAGCCTCCTTTGTCTGTTGTGCCAACTCTCGACTTGAAGTCTATTTTTTATGACTTAAATATACCTCTCTCTGCCCTCATTTGGTTATCATTTGAGTGGAATATCTTTTTCCAAATCTCCACTTTCAGACTATGCTTTTCCTTAAGGCTGAAGTGAATCTCTTACAAGCAGTGTATAATTGGAGTTTTAAAAATTCATTCAGTCATTCCATGTCCTTTGGAGAATGTAACTTATTGCTATTCAAATTATTTATTGATGGGTAAGAACTTGCTACTGCCATTTTGTTAATTATTTCCCAGTTGTTACAGAACGTTTGTTCTTCCTTTCTTGTCTTGTTCATTTTTGAGATTTGGAATTTTCAGTTGTACCAAATTTTGATTCTTTAGTCATTGATGTACAGTATCTGCTATAGATTTTTTGCTTTTTATTAATCATGAGGCATACATAAAATATTCTGTGGTTGTAATAGACTATTTAACACTGACAATAAGTTCAGTCACATCAAAAACTCTAGACTTTTCCCTTACCTCCCAATTTATATTTTTTATATCACAATTCATAGTTTTGATATTATTTATTTACAACTCACTGTAGCAGTTGTCAATCCTGACTGGTTTTGCTACTCCTTTGATGTTCTCTGATCTCTCCTTCAGTTATTTCAGTGAAATATAATTCATTCATTCATTTGGCTATCTTTGGGGCTTCTAGTCAACCATCTTGCTGACATTAGTCATGTTTTTGTCTTTTGATCGTTCAATAATCTATAAGCACGTATCTTTGGAATTCATTCAACTTCCTTGATGTGTAGATTTTTATTTATCAGGAAATTTGATGCTTTCTGGTATTATTTAGTTTATTATTCTATTTCTTTGTCTCTCTGTTTTCCTTCTATGGAATCCCTCGTGAGATGAATATGATCATTAAGGTATAACTGATGTTTTTTAGACAGTTTTATTCTTTGGCTTTCTCTTACTCTGTGTAACTGGTGGATTTGAATTCATCTATTTTGTGATTGGTCACTGACTTTTATATCTGATCAAATTTGACCCTACGAATTTTTCTTTTAGTTTATTATACTTTTCAGTCTCAGAATTTGTTTTTATAATTCCGATCTCTATTGACTTCTATTTGGTGAAACATGATTCTCATTCTGTAGTTCTGTAGACATGATTTACTTTAGTTCTTTGACCCTATTTAAGATAAGAGATTTAAGTCTTTTTATATTAAGTTCAGTGTATGAGTTGCTCAAAAAATAGCTCATTTTCTTTTTTGGGGGGTGCAGATCGGGATATCATTTTCTTATACCTTTGAAAGTCTTGTTATTTTTAGTAGAAAACTGAGTATTTTATGCAATGTAATGTGGAAACTCTGAAAATCCAGTTGTGAGCTCCCCCAGAATTTGTCGTTGGTAGTTGTTAGTATTTATTTTGTGGTTATTTTGAAATAATTCTTTAAAGCATATATTCTTTGTCATATGTGGTCAGTGAAATTTATACTTGGTTAAATTAATGCTCAAACTAGTCTGATCATCTTGTGTTTGCTAAGGGATTTCATGTGTGTTGAGACAAGTTATAGGATGGTGAAAAATTTTCCTTCTATTCCTCAGACAAAATACCAACGTATCTGGAATATATAAAGAATTCAAAAAACTTAGAATCCTCAAATAAGAGACACAGCCACAAAACAGGCAAGTAAAATGAATAGACACATCTCAGAAGAAGTAATAATGGGCAATAAGTGCATGAAAAAGCATTTAGCATTTCTCACTATTGGGGAAATGCAAATTAAAATAACACTGAAATCCCCTTATCTCCCAAAAGATGGCCATCATCAAGAAATCAAATAAAACAAATGTTGTGAAGGCTGCTGGGAAATAGGATGCCTTTTGTACCATGAGTAGCAATTAAACTTGTACAACCATTGTCAAAATCTGTATGGAGATTTCTCAAAACACTACAATTGAAAAATCCCCTTGGCCCAGCTCTTCCCCTTATAGGTATCTTCCCATCATATTAGAGTGACACATGCATACCTATGTTTACAGCAGTATAAATCATAAAAGGTAAATCTTTGAGGTCGCCTGTATGCTCATCAACAGATAAATGGATAAAGAAAATGTGGTATTTATATGGTATGGAGCACTACTTTGTCACAAAGGAGGATAAACTCAAGTAATTTATAGGAAAATGGATCCACCTTGAGACAATAATGTTAAGTGAAATAAATCAGATACACAAGCTTAAATTCTGTATGGTTTCCCAAATATAAAGAGCAAAATAAAATTAAGATAATATGAAGTAGGGAGATCAATCTTTGCAAATGGGAAGAGAATCAAGAGTTGGAGAGAGTTGAGGGAAAGGGGATAAAAAAATTATATGTCATATACGTTACCAACTTCCCTTGAAGAATGTGACCATTATGAGATGCAAACATGTGCTAATAAAAAATAAAGGAACTGATGAAAAAAAAATTGGATGGAACAAAAAAGTACTCTTTACTCTTCAAGACTATTGTGAAGCTAGTGATCAGGAAATGGGACAAGAGCAAGTTAAATCCTATAAAGCTTGCTGTTCTTGTAAAGATTCTCCTGTAAGTATCCTAAAGATTTATATTGAACAGGTGATGAATGTCAGTAGGGAAATAGTGATCTTTTCCAAATAATATGGTTTGGCCTAGGATTACTGTCATCTAAAGACTCTGAAGAAACTTCAGCAGTATGGGAGTGACTTACAGATATTAATTACCATAAATATTTTGTTTTGCTCAGGTATGCCCAGATGACTCTGACCTCTGGTAACATCTCAAATTTCTGAGCACAAAGTTCACTAAAATCACCCTGACTAGGTTGACTTTCGGCTCCAAATGGTAGTTAAAGCTGCTATTCTAAATTTGAAGTCTGTGCTAGCTCAGGTCAAAATGCCCCAAGTTCAGGTCCTGTTAAAGCCAGGAGCCCACTAGCTTAGAGTCCAAGAGCATAAACCAATGATTGCAAACCTTTGAGAATTTTCAGTGATAAAACCAGCCCGCAGCAGCATGTGTGCTGTAGCTTCACCACCACTGGCATAAGCTCTCTAGGTTTTCTTTTCTTTGACAGTCTTTTCCTATTTCACTGAGTATGAATCGATCTTTCGTTCTGTCAGCTGACACAGTTGAATATTTGCTAGTACAGAGCATTTAAGAATTCCACAGCAAAAACAAAGTATTCTAAAGTATACCAATGCATGTGAGTTCAATTCCTGGTACAAAAAAAAAAGTACACCAATGCAACCTATGTTGGTTTGTTCCACCTCTGTCCCTTGAATGCAGAATGGGCGCTTTGAACCATAGCAACAAAAAAAATTGGACAATGACTTTTCTTCTCCTAATACCTGTCTCAGAGGTTTATGAACTCTAATTATAAACTTTAGCAGTTGAAACTACCTCTAAATAATAGGCATTCATTAAATGTGTCTTGAATTTTGGTTAAGGTAATCCAATCCTTATTTGTCACATGGGTGGAAACATGCTTAGAAAACATTACAAAGACCTTCTCTCTGACAGATAAATTGTGTTCTATAAAAGCGAACATTTGGCAAACTGTTTGCCTCAGCTGTTTTTTCAAAATGAGATGGGCCACAGAACATGCTTTCTGCCAGTCCTTCACAATGACAGCTGATTCAGGATATCCCACTATTTTACCAGCAACCATTATTCACATTGTTTTAGGGCAGGTCAATCACTTCAAACTTGCCACACATCATTTTCCATCCTTGTTTCCAAGGTCAGATATGTTTTGACATGTTTCTATTCTTAAAATGCCTTTTTCATTTTGTATAAACATTAATCCACTTTTACATGAGGTTTATACAAGCCTCCTCTTTATAACTTTTTTATACTCCTTAGATTTGGCAAATATTTCATGCAGAACTAGCAATAGGAGTAAGGAGCAAAGTCCACAGGCTGAGATTTAAGACCTGGGCTTTTTCAGAAGCAGCAGCATCAACTATGCAGCTGAGCAACAGAAAGCAATTAATCTTGGCAGAGTCAGACCTGCTGCTACTCAAACAGGAAACTGATGATATCCTTCGAGTTGTCCATTGTAATGCTGTTGTTTTGTGCTCGAAGACTAGATAAAACTGAACTATACACTAACCATTCCCCTTGAGAGATCCTACCTATAGACACAGTGCCAACAGGAGAGACAGCAAATCTGCAGGTAATCAATGGTGAAACAATTACAGTGTGGTGGCTTACGTAACTTTGGCCAAATGCATATTTTACCTTCTTGAAAAATACTTGAACAAACCCTCTATGAATGAAAATTAATTGAGCACAAGAATATCCTACTGATTATGGCTAAAGAAAGCAATTTACAGTATATGGCAGACTCAAATAGTTTCTGTTTATATCCATATATGCCTCACTTATTATTCCAAGAATTCTAGGTATAAATTTGCGACAAATTGTGCTTAAATCATGCTTCATTCAATACTTTTTTAATCAATCATTATCAACCAAGGAAAAAGCACACACAAATCAAAATAGGAGGAAATAGATTTTCAAATAAAAGTAGGAAGTTATCTTTAAAAGGAGGAAAACAAAGCTGGGCGTGTTGGTGCACTCCTGTAATCCCAGCAGTCCGGAGATTGAGGTAACAGGATGGTTGCAAGTTCGAGATCAGCCTGGGTTACAAAATGAGCCCAAGGCCAGCCTGAGCTGCATAGCGAGACCCTGTCTCAAAAAGACAAAATAAATAGATAAATAAATACAAACAAAAATTACAAGCCATAAACAGAAATCACCATGTGTTTAATATGTTAAAGTCACACAATTATAGTTGGAGAAAAGACCAAAGTCAGCCCACCCTGCAACAGATTCAAAGAATCTGTTCTGTCACCCACCACTGCAAGAGGATGATCTCATGTTTGACACACCTCATAGCAGAGACCTTGCTTCTCTGCGAAGTTGCTCTTTGTGATCATTCTAATTTATTTTGAAGTCCTTCTAAACCAAAACATTTATTGATAGCTCTGATTCTGTAGCAAATCCTTATAATTCTCTGTGGAATCATGCAAAATTTAAAAATGCCTATTCCATTCAAAATCCTTCGAAATGTTTGAACATGAGATTTATATCTTTCCCTGTTGCAGTCCTGTCTCCACACTCACTCATGCTTTAATCACATGCACTTCTCATAGGCATGATTTCTCAACATTTTATTTTGCTCTACTTCTTTATTTTTTAAGAATAGTATTTAAAGTATCCACTACTCATCAGACACTGGGGACATGCTGATAAGTAGAAAGACATACACCTGTATTCACAGGACTTAAACTGTATTAAGAGAATGAAATACTTTAAGCAAGGTAATTAGAAATGTGATGAGTAGATAATGCTCAGAATTATTTGCAAAACTCCAAATATTTTTCTTCTTGTCTCTGTTGTTGCTGTGCATGTGTGTGTTTTACCATAGTACACAGGATTAGCTATTTCTTTGATCAAAGCATGGCTCTTTTAATAAGGCTAAGCCTTCATCAATTTCGCAGTCATATCACAAAGTAAAATACTGGAAAAGGCAAATGGAAAACTTAGCTTATAGTTCACGGAATATGATAACTCCCCTGTATCTACATCTTGCTGCCCTGAATGAAAGTCAAAAATAGTCTGAAAGAAAATTCCAAGGAAAATCCTATGTTTCAATGAATCAATGGGCAATTCAAATAAACAATATGCATTTCAGGGTCCTCATGGGAATCAAGAAAGTTTTGCATTTCTTAAAACACATGATATATTTGAAACAATGAAGATAGTTCAAATGAATCCCCATATTAATGTTTTTACTGTTGGCAATCTACCATATTAAAACAATGTAAATATTAATATATACACAGTTATATTCTTGGGGATGTCCAACTTTCCTATAGCTTAATTTCACCCAGATGTAAGATTCTTCTTTTTGCTGAATTCTCAAAACTTAGAGTACCACATGTTGAGAAATGACAAAAGCCTCAAAATTTCACCTACAGCGGCATGTGCCACCTTCACTTGAATGTTATTACAATGAAACTCATACCAACTCCGGTCTTAGTATCAGCCTATTTCTGGACACACAACTTTGGTACACAGTGTGGCTACTAGACCCTACAAGTTTTCATTTTTTTGACTCAACATTTCAGCTTTTGTCATGCCATTAATTTTGCTTTTTTCAGTAGCATTTGACAATTTTCCCTAAGTACATACCTAAAGATCAACTGAAAGTTAAGATTTTCATATTTATATGAGAAGTCTTGTGGTTTGTTCTCTTTAATCACTTTGGTAAACATCAATATCAGAAGTGGTAGCTTACTATATTTTTCATGTTTCTAGATATAAAGATGTTGATAATTGAAGAATGGTCACAATATGTAAACCATAGAAAGTCTTCACTGGTTCATATGGGCATGAATTCCAATTCAGTTTATAGTTTTCACCTCCTCTATGATGGATAATAAAAAAGATTAGGAATTGTGACTCTTTTGTAGTCTTTGTGGCTATCCTAAGGCAGCAAGTTTAGTATATAAAATATGGAAGTGTGCTGTTATGGGATGGAGCCTGCAATACTAGGTTTCAGCACAGTTTAGCATTTATGGGCTCAGCAACTTGAAGCAAGTCTTGGATCTCAGCCTCAGTTTCTCCATCTACACAATCTAAAAATGGAGTTGATGGTCTATGAAGTCTTGATTTTGAAATACTTATAATCAATTTTTAAAAATTTCTTAATTTTCTCTTTTGGAAAGTTCAGTGTTCAGTTTTAACTTTATGATATCTCAAAATATATAAAGTTAATAACATCTTTTTCTTGGCACAGGAGGTAAGTAGAACTCAAAGATTATACATACTGTTTTTACAACTGCTTAACTTCTTTTTAAAAAAAAATTTGAAATACTAAGACAGTAAAGTAGATATACAGCGATTTTTATTCAGTTTGCAAATACTTTATGTGTGAAAATTCTGATTAAGAAAACATGTACTTCTCAGAACAGTAAAATCTACATAAGTTATGTCTACACCTCCCTATCCATACATACAAAATACATGCTTTGTGCAAGCATCTTAGTGATTTCAGATTGATTTGGGAAATATTTAGAGATTTGTTATACTGTGTCCTTCAAATCTGTGGTAAAATGGCCACTTGGGTTCTATTTGCAGCTTCTGGGACTATTTTGAAGGTAGAAGAGGTTAATTCAGTGGTTAACACTTGTTCTTAATTAGCTGTTTTTCATGATAATTACGTGTTCTTTTACAATTACTGTGATTACAGTCATAAAGCGAAGTTGCTTTTCCCCTAAAGAACTGTGATATAAATTAATATTAATATTAATAAAATAATATAAATAAAAATATAATCACAGTTCTATTAATATATCCAAAATTCAAAACATAATTAACCTTATGAGGAAAAAGAATCATTGTATCTCATATCATCCACATTGTTTGTTTCCTATGTACTAAGAGGAACAAACATCTCTGACCTCCCTCTTGTGCAAGGCTGTCATGAAGATCTTTTACAGTATAGCACACCAAAATAACAATAAAACAACAAGATAAGAAAATACTGTTCTTCCAAGCACCTTTAATTTTTTAAGTTTCGGAACTATATTTCTCTGCAGGGAGTCAGTGTTTCAGCTTCAGGTCCTGAGCTCTGTTGTAAGTCATGAAAAGAAAACATGGCAGAGATAGAGACAAGAGATTGGGACAAGACTGCCTGAGCTCCTGCATCCTGCATCTGCAGTTATCTCCCTGTGTGGCTTGGACAGGCTACTTTTCCTTACTTAGTCTCATTTCTTCATCCGTAGAGCTGTAGAGTGAAGATATATTAGCAGTAGCCTCATTGGTTTGTTTAAAGTAAAAATAAGTTATTAAAGAGCTTAAAGCAATTCCTGGCAAACATCCAGGGTAGCTCAGCAATAGTAATAAAGTGCTTGCCTTCCATGTGCTAGGTCTTAGGTTTAATACCCAGTGCCATCAAAAAAAAAAAAGACAAAAAAATAAACTGTGTGTGTGTGTGTGTGTGTGTGTGTGTAATCACACTGAATTAAATGACATTTCTTCTGGGAAGTAGGCTTAATACAAATACATATGCTCCTTAATTTATATCCTGACAAATCTACTGTAAATTTAAAATAATGGGAGTTGGGGCTGGGGATTTAGCTCAGTGGTGTAAGCACCTGCCTGCCAAACATGAGGTTGTGAGTTTGATCCCCAGTGCTAACAGAAAAAAAAGAAAAAACTTTGTATAAAATAATGGGAGTTTAAAATACATTTAATACACGTAACTTGAAACATTCTAGCTTAGCAACACAGTGCATTGTAGACATGCAGTGTCTCCTCTCATGATCGCTTAGCTGCTGTTAGCTGTGACTGGTTGTTGCTGCCCATTATCATAAGACAGGGTTCTATTGCATATTGCTAGAGAAGGAAAATACCAAATTTAAGATTTGAAATACTGTTTCTGCTGAATGGATATTGCATTCATAACATCGTAAAGTCAAAAAATCATGAAGTTGAACCATTGTAAATTGGAGGTTATCTACTGGCCTATTGTAGAACGGTTTTTAAAATTGGAGGCACAACACCAGCAATTCATTCTTCAATTTTTCTGGTCTAGCGAAACTTTATTTTTTAAATTTTCTAGTACCTTTTTTTCTTCTTGTTCTTTCTTTCTCTCTTTCTTTCTTTCTTTCTTTCTTTCTTTCTTTCTTTCTTTCTTTCTTTCTTTCCCTTTTTTAAATCTTTTTGAGACAGGGTCTCACTATGAAGTTCAGGCTGGCCTTGAGCTCACTTTGTAGCCCAGGCTGGTATTGAATTTGCAATGATCCTGCTGCCTCAGTCTCCAGGGTGCTGGGATTACAGGCATGCGCCACCATGCCCAGCTTACTTTTTTTTCTTATCTATGCTCTAACATCAAATCTTACCATCAGTTTATATTAGTTAATATTTTTGGAATAACACAGGTGCCAACCAAAAGAAAAATATATTGCCACCTGATTTGAATATCGGAGATTAGGATTCAGTTTAATTGAAACATTCCATTCAAACACCTCAGATGATTTTAGTAAAGCTAGCTTATTTTACTTCTTCTTGTTTTCCAATGATTTTTCATATAAAGTTCTAGAAAACAGCAAAGACAATTTAGAACTTTCTTAGCTTATTTAAGAGAACAGAAAAAGCATCTTTGCACTAATGATTGCAATGTTATTGACAGTACAAATATGACTTGGTTATCTGATTTACGAAGATGGTAATGCAGATGCAATGAAGTTTCGTAAGAATAATTTGGTATGATTTACTAAATTTTTAGCCTACAATTTTGACTTGAAAGACCACAAAATTTTCTATGCTTTATCAAACAATGGCAAGACGAAAGTTGAGAAATGGTTAAATAAACTGCAAATAATAAACCAGTCATCCAAAGC
The DNA here is from genome assembly GCA_004365215.1 of Cuniculus paca. Taxonomy (NCBI): domain Eukaryota; kingdom Metazoa; phylum Chordata; class Mammalia; order Rodentia; family Cuniculidae; genus Cuniculus; species Cuniculus paca. Next base: position 14,831 of record RJWT010011986.1, read on the forward strand.
ACAATAAAATAATCCTCTACCCCTAAAGCTATAGGAAACGCTAAATAACACCATAGACTCACTTGCAAACTGAAGCACAAGGAATATTGATATTAAAAATACATTATTTTCTTCCCCCCTGAGGCTTTGATCATAGATATTGTGAATACATCTTCTTGCTAAGATTAATTTCAGTCAAATAAATTTGTAGCTGCTATTGACAGGCAGCAATGCCAGTAGGAAGGCTTACATATAGTGGGTTTCCCTGTGGTTCATGCCAAAGTGTGATGTGTTTAATGTGGCTTATTAAATGTCAATAAAAACAACTTTGTCAGATAACTCAATAAAACAAATGCATCAGGAAATAAAGAAAAATGAGAAACACTTGGTAGTTGTTCTCTCTTTGAACTATAAACAGACCCTTCAGTATTTCAATGCTTAAAACTCACTCATTTTGATGAATTTTACCTTTCTCAATCAAGAGTGCATGACCCAAAGGCCATAAAAGGGAAAAACAAAGAAAAAGAACTTCAAATTCACTTCCAAGTTTATTGTTAGTTTTATGATAGAACTCAATGAAATATAAAATAGAAACAGCAATTGTAGCTATTTCAGACACAAATAGACAAATCTGTCCTAAAAGCCCCAGCAGAAGGCCATGTATATGAAATAAATCATGTTGACAGTCCTGAGTGCTTCATGGGCTTTAAATATTTTATGCCTTCCCCATTTGCTAATGCTTCCAGTCAAATACAGATATAGAATAGAATACAGCAGGTTGACGGCCCAGGAATTCAGTCACAAATTTAACAGACTACAGATACTGTCTGACTTCTAAACTTACGTTCGTGAGAATCTCAACAAGTGTGAAGACAACAATATGTAGTGGTGGAAAAGTATGTAGAGCTGTGGAGGTCGTACCTTTTTAAACACTGCAATTTTTCCCCTTCACTTCAAGGAAGCTTTCTAATCCTAGATAAAAGCATCATTTTCAGATTTCTGGTGCATTTTAAACATTCAGGGTTTCTTTCAAAAACACATTGGAAACTTCTTCATACAGTAAACTTTTGAGTTACAAGTATAGACCATATAAAAATAAGAATAGCAAACAATATATATTAAGCATCCTAAAATAACATCTGCTCCTCAACAGACATTGAAAAAGACAATATAAACTCAAACTAGAGCATGTGTTCCTCTTAGCAATACCATCAAAGAAGAAATAAAGTAGGAAAGATAGATAAAAATGGAGTTTTAAGATTTTATATGCACTTTAAAAATCCATGCTACATTTTATAAACCTCGTATCTTAAAACTTGATTTAGATTTAAGTTTGATGACTATGAAGATTTCCAAGATTCCAATAAAAATAGCCTTCCTCATCTGAGATCATTGATATGCAGCTGCTTCTTCTGGTTCTGTTGTCTTTCTCTTCAATTTTTTAAATGTTTCTTTTAAAAAACAGCCTCATGAATGTCCATAGCTATATTAATAGAAGAAAGGAAGCTACACCACCACATGTATTGAACCATCTTAGCGTGTTAAAAAGATAGACAGAAACAACTAGAAGGCATTCTTTTGAATGTGGGTGGTTTTCTTTCCTTTGTTACATTTTTCCTGCGTTTCCTAAAACTTCTAAATGTAGTCATTACTGAATTTCATCAAATGTATAGGTATTATCAGTTTTACTTTCATAGCTATAATATTAAATATTATTATAGGTCTTTAATCCATTATCTAAAATTATATTTAAAACCTGTATTTCTAGAAATAAAGTTATTCATATCTTAGGTAGGTTTTCACTGAGCAACCCAACCCAATCCGATGGCAAGCTATCAATTGTGCATCTTCATTGTGAGAGTTCTATTGTCATTCGTTCCCCCAACACCACCAATGTGTCTGCTTATGGAATCCTGTCCTAGGCCCCATTTGTAGTGTTACCAAATTTATGGGATGTGCATCAAATTATCTTTCTAAAACCTGAAACAGTCTGAATTCTAAAAAGTCTAGCCCATACTAGTCAGTCAATGTTGGTTCTCTTTACCTGTGTTCTCTTTAGAACTGATTTTCCAAAATAGTTTTTGGTAACTCAAGAAAAGTAAATGTAGAGAAATTTTATTTTTAGATATAAATTTGTTTAATTTTACACATTGTTGCAGTTCGTATATAGATGGCCTGCCACAAGCTTCATGTGGTGGTGGAAGTGGCTGAATCTAGCTTTGTGATTGACCCGTTGTCTAGTGCTGGGATTGGTGGTGTGAGTCCTGCACCTGCCCAGGGTTGGAGCTGACATGGGGGCATGTTTTGTTTTGTGCAGTTTTCTCTTGCTGCTTGCAGCCGCCATAAATGACTGCCCCTCAGTCATGCAACCCTTCCTTGGAACCAGCTGAGTATGGACTGAAACCCCCAAAACTGTAAGAAATAAACCTCTCCTTACTTCACTTTGGGGGTCAGGTATTTTGTCTCAACAAGGAGAAAAAAGTAACCAAGACACACATAATACTTTTAAGGCTGAATAGTCTGGTGACTATTAAATTTATCCAGAAAAAGACTATCATCAGATTTGGGAAAAGAAGTCCCACTTTAAGTATATGCATGCATGGCTATCTATTGTAGGATTTGGTCATTAATTTACAAGTTAGACTTTCAAATCTCTCTTATTTTCTTCATTTGTAATTTGTAGTAGTCAAATAAATTGTGCCCTCAACTAAACATAGAAAATATGCTATGTAAAAGTTGCTAGCTTTATAGGACTTCATGTTTAATTAAATTTCAAAATTCACAATTTTTAAGATGCCAGGCTGGATCTTTTCTGTATACTAACTAGTCAGAATGATTTCTTTTCCTTAGAAAAAAGAACACCTAATGCTATCAATCCCCTCCAATAAGAAAATCTTAATCCAGAATATTCAGAGAAAGGCTTCACATTTTGAATATTATTCCACCTGTCTAAAAACAGTTCTCATGTTACTGTATTGATTTCTAAGGAATTAAAAATTTGACCTTGGAAAAATTTCTTCTTCAACAAGACAGTTGTTCAACATGATCTTGAAGACAGTAAACCAAAAGGAAGAGAAAATAAAATTTAGAGGGATCAAAAGTAAGACTGAATAACTAATGATAACAATATGCATTGAGCATTGAATAACAATTAATTTATTGTTATCGAAACAAAATTTGGTCCACTTACTAAGGATAAAAATTATATCCCTGAATACACAGAAATAACTTTTTAAGTTTATATTATGCAATTTATAGAGTTGTCACATTTGGACATTAAATTGAGTTAAACTACATTAAAAATTCATTTTCTCAATCAGTATTCATGCTTCAAGTACTTAGTGGACATGTGGATGGTTAACTACCATATAAGACCTCATGGTTACTGAATGTTCCACCACTCAGAAAAGTCCTGTTGAACAGTGCTCTTGTAGATGATGACTGAGAGTGAGGTTGGAAAGGAGATGAACAGATAGAATGAAAATATCTCAGGTTTGCATCTTATTCAGGAGAAGATGGATTTTCTGATACACTTGCACTGATGTGAAAAAGAACTGCTTATATTAGGCTAATTAACAGGTAGATAAAAATAAAATATATACATGAAAATTAAAAAAGGCAGTGGATGTAGCTTAGTGTGAAGGTCCTGTATTCAATCCCCAGTACTATATATATATATATGCAGTACTTAGTATTATATATATATATATGTATTAGATGTATAATATTATATTAGCACTATATATAGTACTATATATATAAAATTATTGACTAATACATATGTATGATTCTCAGATTGAATTTTTAAAAATTGATCTAACAATATTATATCACCTATGAAAGACATAACATCAGTGACAAAAATGCAAAAAGTTAAACATAGAGGTGGAAGGGAAATTATGAATAACCAAATGTGTAATATGAACTACATAACTGTGATGACAATGAAAATGCCACACAAAATAAAATTTGGGAAAAAGTAAATCAAAATCAACAATGAAGGACAATATATGCTACTATAAAGGATTATAGTTGAAAAGGTCTTAATAATCATGCATATGTATAAAATTATAGTGGAAATATAAGAGGAACCAATTATCAAATCTGTAGGAAAAATGCATTCATGTCACTGGAATGTTAAAGAAAACTTTCATTTACTAGTATGTAAATATTACCAATAAAAATTTGTAGAACTTTTGAATAAGATGAATCAAATTTTAATGAATATAGTTATGATTTTGCATCAAATAGACATTTTTAAATTAAATAGAATATATAGAAATGTCAAAATTAACTCTCAAATCAAGCCTTTAAAAACTTCAGAGTCATTATCACACATACTAATGCTCATTGATCCTATGTAAAATGATTAGATCAATTTTAATAAGATAGCTAAGGACCATGAATATATGTAAGCTAATACACTTATGACTAAATAAATGAGTTAAAATTTCAAGGTTATGAGAAATTAGGAACAATTTGGAGCTAAATGACAATCTTAAAACTGCACTAGTTATAGTAGGACACAGCTAACAAGAAATTTATAAAAAAATTGCAACTTTAAATAGTTTTATAAAAACACAAAAGAAATAAACAAATTAGGTAAGAAACAAGAAAATATAATAAAAGCCAAAAGGAGAAAAAAACAAAATTAATGAAAATAATCAGTCAAGTAACAAAGAAATATTCAAAATTCAAAAGTAAGAATAAACAAGTCAGGGGATATAGATCAGCAGCACAGCACCTGCCTGGCAAGCACGAGGTTGTGAGTTTGATCCCCTGTACACCCTCCCCAAAAAAGTAAGAATAAACACAGGTTGATTATTTGAAAATATTAAAAGTTAAATGTAAGTCTTACTATAACTTGGAGTAGATGGGAAGTGAAAAGAACTAAATAAAAAATAATTATAGTATATAAAATTATTTCCAGATACAGGAGCTACAACAATAAAAATATATTGTATATCCATATACCAATAAATTTGAAAACTTAAAATAAGCACACTTTTTGAGAAAAATATAAAGAATCAAAAATAGCAGTATTGGTTTAATGAATGGATAATGCCTAGTAAAAAACTAAAATTTGAATACTATGTATTCTTCTTTACCAAATAAGTAAAGGAAGTAATAGGAAGTTTTAGAAAGGAGTCTTTCAAACTGTCAAGGGACAGATAATCTAATTTAAATAATCTAATTTAAATAATGAAAGAAACTATACAGTCAAGTCTCAGGTGTGAAAAATTCCAAATTAATTAAATTGACTCATATTATTCAACAGTTTAGGAAAAGTTAATATATCACATGTAATAAGATTTACTTTAGAAATATAATAATTATTTACTATAGGAACATTTCTCAATACCACACATTAAATTAACAAATTAATGGGATAATCATAGCATTTTTACAGATTGCACAAAAAATTTTGATGAAGTTAAATATAAAATTTCTGAATAAAAGTAAAGGAAAATCTCTTCACTTGATAAAGACAACGTTTCAAAACTTCACAGAAACACAATGGGATGACTTCGGTCCATACTTTTTAAAAGAGGAAATAAGTCAAAGTTGTTTCATGTCAATGTTTTTATTTTACTTTTTTTCCATATAATACTGAAGATTTTGGAAAATGCAATATGAAATGTTAAAATAAAAGGAGATATTAGAATTGAAAAGGAAGAGGTGAGGCAATTCTTATTGACAAGTATAGTATATGCTTCTCTACAGAGGAAACCAAACAGAATAAGAAGCAAAGTCTTGGAAGGAATAAGATAATTCAATAAAATGGCCTAATATAGAATTAATCTTAAAAATCCATTTTTAATGAGCAAAAGCAAATAGTAACTAAAATAGAGATGAAGCTACTTTCAAAGTAGCAAGGAAATAGCATATGTAGAAATTATTGCAAAAGTTGTGTAAAGCATACACAAAACATAAAGTGCTAGACTTTCAATCTTTATTAATTCTACTTATGGACAGAAAATCTGAGTAAATGGATAATTATACCTTATTCACTGATGGATATCTTTGTAAAGATGTTAATTCTATTCAAACACATAAATAATGAAAACTTGGGAAAAGTGATTGATCTAATCAGATATGAAAACGTACTGAAAATAAAACACACCTATGTTAGAAAAATTGAATGGAAAGCAATTATGTCTTAATATCAGTGACAGGGTGTTCTATTTCTTCCAAAATAGTAAAAGTTTAATTCTTTGCTTGAACCGATGAGGTTTAAAGTTCCTACATAATATACCTACTAAAAACAGCCAATAAGCAAAAGGTAAAACAAAGTAGAATCAGGATAGAAAAGCAAACAACAAAGGTAAGGGTTGACAACGATTAGACAAACCCTTAAAAATGGAGGAAGAGGCATGACAGCTTGAGAGAGCGTCAGCGTTTTAAAGATGATTTTGAGAGTAAGACTTCACAAAATTATGAGAGTTAAAAATATTCAGCTACAACACTTTTGTGCAAACGCTGATGGTATCTCACTAAATAAAACCTTGTAGTAGCCACAAAAATGACCTTCCTGCCTCTAGCACCCTATGGCCAAATTAATCTTTCTGTAACACTGCCTATTGAGAGGATGAAAGTATTTGAAAGCATCTAAAGGTAAAGATCTTTCAACTCGCGTGTTTGTTTTCACAGTTCTTAGTAATATACACTTTAATGCTTTTAATTTTTTCTTTTTAATTGACATAATAACCATGAAATTTATATAGTGTAATATTGAAATACACATATATAATGTGAACTGATCAAATCAGGGTAATTGCCATTTCATCTCATTATTTCTTTTTACAGCCTTTGAGCTTCTCTCTTCTAGTTTTATGGAAAATATATAATATGTTGTAACAAACTACAGTCACTCCAATGTGTTGTAGAACACTAGAAATTCTCCCTCCTGTCTCTGTTTTTGGTATCCATTATTATTCCTATTCTCTAGGTTATCTCTTCAGGTCACTGATTGTGTCTTTTGCTGTGCCGAAGCTTCTTAGCTTGATATAATCTCATTTGTCTATTTTAGCTTTCCGAGGTCATAGCCAAAGAATCATTGCCTATACTGACATTTTAAAGCGTTTCCATTATGCTTTTTTCTAGTAATTTCATGTCTTACATTTAGGTCATTGATCTATTTTGAGTTAATTTTTGTGTAAAGCTAGAGAAAAGGATCACTTTTCAGTTTCCTGTACGTGGGTATCTGGTTTTTGGAGTACTATATATTAAAATTAATAGTATTTTTATATACTAATGGTGAACTTATGGAGAAAGAAATCATGAATGCAGCCTCATGGCTATATGGAATCCAGTAACAAGAGTTTGAGTATAAAGAAGAAGCAACAATAATGAAATTGCATAGGAAAGGAAGGGATGAAAAATGTGTTGGAGGTGATAAGGAAAATCAGAATCTTCGTTTTGTAAGACTGAGGGAAAGAGATACACTTGAAAATAAAATGGATAAACTGATTCCCCCCATGTTTACTAACAAGAAAGGTACACTGTCAGCTTCAACTTTTGTCTGGATTTAAAAGTTTTTCATCCTCATTGAAAGATGAATGAAGATCCTTTGAATTTTAGTGATCTCTGAACAAGAACAAAATAATAAAATTCACACCTAAAGGACATCTGTAGTTTGGGTTGGACTTCAGATGTTTTTCTTCTGGGTTTTCTTAGTGTTCAGTGTGGAAAGTAAATAAGATTCTAAAATATCAATATTAGAAATAATGATGTTTTCCTAATTCAACACCTGTCAACATTGGGGTTCTATTAAGGACAAAAAAAATGAACAATTTAGTGCTCTTGTTTTTAAAACAAAGTGGCAGAATAAAATGAAAAAGTGGGTTCGGACAGTCTTTCCATTAAAAATCAACATCCAAATGTAAAAAAAATTAAAAATGTTTTCTCCTCACATTTTTAGCTGCTTCCCAACTGATTATATAAGGCAACAAAAACACCAATCAAAAAATCATTATTGGAACAATAGTTGTTTCAATGAAG
>RJWT010011987.1:0-22804 GCA_004365215.1 Cuniculus paca
AACAGCAGAATAACTTTCTTCTTGAGCGGTATGTGAACATTTTCCAATAGAGGCCATATGTTTGGCCATAAAACAAATCTCAACATATTTACAAGAATTGAAATCATATAAAGTATGCTCGCTGACCACTTTGGAATGAAATCAGAAATCAATAACAGATGGACACTTGGGAAATTCATAAATATGTAGAAATTAACACATTTATAAATAACCAATGAATAAAAGAAGAATTCACAAGGAGAATTAGAAAACACTTTGAGTGAAAATGAAAACGCAAGTTATGAGTCACAATATCAGGCAGAGAAGACCACTACTTGTTTGATGATGGCACCTCAGACACCTTAAGCTGCTTCTGTTGGATAGATACTTCCTTAGGTCTGGGAGGGTTTACTGGTTGCTGATTTGGCTCCTCTTCTTGCTTATTTTGAAGCCTTCTAGGAAAACATTATCCGACAGAGCAGGATTTATTGGGAGCGTTTTGGAGTTTGGTGTCCTCTTTGCCATCTTTAGGGTCATCAGTTATACATCCTGTATTTCATGGAGAAGCCGGATATGCTACCGAGGACCACTTTTATATTGAACACCTCTACATTTTTTGAACAATGGCTCCTAACCAGGGCTCTCCTTTCTGCTGCCTTCTGTGACAAAGTTAAGAGGCAATTAACAGCTCCAAGAACGGGGCTGGAGACCTGGGAATGAATCCAGATGGAGGTATCATCCATCAGCATGTCTAGCAACAAAGATTTATTTTCCCCTTTTAGTTTTTTTTATCTGATTTAAGTTCCAAGGGGAATAAAAAGACATCCTCTTTATAAACTTAAATCGTGTACTTTCTTTTTTAAAAAATTGCCATTTTCCTCACTAGCAGAATATCATCTTGACCATAAAAATAAGATTTAGGGCACAGTTGATTGGAGAACTGCTTGTACATAGCAAATGCTTTTTATTTTCCATATTTCAGGCTAAGAGTCAGTTTGCGAGTCCCTATTTCAGTCTCTATTTAGAAACATTCAGTTTTGTTTTAAGTATCTGAGGTGGGTATTGATGATGCATTGCTCTGGTGTGGAATAAAACCCGTCTGGCTTTTGGTATACCCCATTTCCCAGACAGATGGCTAATGCGGTTGGCTGGAGGCGACAGCCTTTATGACACCTGTATCTGTCCAAGGATGTCTCAAAGATCACAGGTACAAACACACGTGCCCATATTGTTCTTGGGTGATAATCTCATCTAGCTATATCTTTATAGCAAGGGTTCTCAGCATGGTCCCAATTCCCAGCATCACCTGGGAACTCATTAGCAAAGAAATTCTCAGGCCTTACACCAGTAGGGGTGCATGAGGAACTCTGAGATGTTGAGGAGCCGTGATCTGAATTAACAAACCCTTCCCAGAATGCTGACAAGGTGAAAACCACTGCTTTTTAAAAAATGTCAATGCTTCTAAGAAAAAAGGAACAAATTAAGGCAATTAATTAATTTTCTAAGGTTTTTGGTTCAGGGTCTACTGGATACTAGAAGGACTGCGCCCCATTTTCAGGGGGCACCTCTTGAAAGCTTCCAGAGAGGAGGCATGTTGAAAGCCACTGAAGCTGGAAATTGAACACACGTGCAGGGCTGTGGCATGGCCAGGGCACAGCTGACCGGAAAACAAGGAGATGCCTCAAAGGGCAAGATAAGGCCACAGCTGAGGACACCTGGCTCCAGCCCCCATTAGCTAAATAAAAACTGTAGCTGCAGGCATTGCACTCCTGTAGTGAAATGCCACCTGGAGATTTTCTCCTAAAATACTTCTCCTAAATTAACATAATCTGTTATTTAGAAAAATCCTTGAACCACTCCCAAGATCCTGCTCAGTTTCCTGCGTTTTCCAACCTAATCCTTTCATTGTTTGAAAACGAAATAAATATGGGCTGCCCAGAAACATCCCTTGTCTCAGCCCCAAGAGTCTCTAACTCTGTTAGAGGGTTTTGACCCTCCTGGAGCCCTAAAATCATGCCACTTGTCTCATTTATTTAAGCCTTCGCTGTACACTCATTTGGGAGATTGGGGATCTTGAGCAGGTGCCCAACAGAGGCAGGGAATATAAGTATATGACACTTGCTCTGGCAGCCTGAATAGTGCGGGGCTGTCCACGGTGGGGCCTTGGCTGCCCTTGTCCAGAGAGAAAGTCAGGCCCAGTGGAGGGATGCTGTCTCCCTTTGCCAAAGGAGTTAATAATCATCTTATGTGAAATCTGTTAGTTAAGTGTTGCAAAGGAAATTTAAAAGTAATTAAGTTTTAAAAATGACTTGTTTGTATCTAAGTAGCTAATTCACCACTTAAAGTGTACAATTCAATGTATTTCTGAATATTCATAGATTGTGCAATGGTCACATCTAATTTTAGAACATTTTTGGTCCCCTCTAAAAGAAATCCTACATCCTCACCCTGACTCTAAGCAAACACTCTCCTACTTTCTGTCTCTAGGGATTTGCTGATTCTGGATATTTTATACAAATGAAATAGTACAAGGTGATAGTCTGTGTCTGAACTATTTCCCTTCATACAGTGTTTTCAAGTTTTATCCATGTTAGCATGAACCAACACTTTATATCTTTTATAGCCATAATAATATTCCAGTGTATGGATATACCACAATTTGTTTATCCATTCTATCAGTTGGCAACATGTTATTTATTTCTAATATTTGGCTATTATGAATAGTGATACTATGCATATTTCCATACAGCTTTCTTTTATGTGTGTGTGGTACTATGGATTGAACCCAGGGCCTTCACAATGAGCTAAACCCTTAGCTCTTCAGTTTTTATTTTGAGACAGGATCTCACTAAATTGCTACAAGGTGGCCTGAAACTTCTAATTGTCCTGCTCAGCTTTCCAAATACCTGGGATTACAAGATTTCATCACTGTGCCTGGGTAATCATTAGGGTTTTGATTAGACTCACTAGAAGTTAAGCATCTTTTTATGCACTTATTGGCCATTGATATATCTTACCTGGAGAAACGATTATTGAGATCATTTGACCGTTTTTAAACTGAGTTCTTTATATTATGGAGTTATAAGAGTTTTTCTATAGTGTTTTGAATGCATGTCTTTTATTAGATGTATGATTTGCAAATATTTTCTACCATTCTATGTATTATTTTTTCACTTTTTTGATGCCATCATACACAGCACAAAAATTTTGAACTTTGATGTAGTTCAGTATACCTATTTTTTCCTTTTGCTAACTTGTGTTGTAATATCATGTCTAAGACACCATTTCCTAACCCAAGGTCATGATGATCTACATCTATGCTTTCTTTATTTTTTTTTAAGAGTAGAAAAATTTATTGGAGAAAAGGAATGGGAAATAGGATAGCTCCTGAGAGACAAGAAGGATCCTGAGTGGGTTGCCCTATGCTTTCTTTAAAGAGTTTGATAATTTTGATTTTCTTTCCTTTCTGTCTTTCTCTTTCCTTCATCCCTCCCTCGTTTCCTCCCTCAGTCTTTCTCCTCCCTCTCTTTTTCTTTCTTCCTTTCTCTCTCTCTCTCTCTCTTTCTTTCTTTTTCTCTTCCTTCTCTCTTCTCTGTCTTCTACCTCTCTCTCTCTCTCTGTTCTTTTCTTTCTTTCTTTGTGGGCCAGGGTCTTGCCATATTACTCTGCCTACTCTTGAATTTGTGAGCCCAAGTAGCCAGGACTCCAGGGGTGCACCAACATGCCTGGCTTATTGACTCTTACATTTAAATTAATTTTTCTAAATTTTCAGGCTACTCGAAACACATGTCTATGCCAAATTTGACTTATGGTCATAGGGGGACCAAATATCAGGTTTTCTTAGGACTGAGGCATTTCCAGGACATGGAATTTTCAGTATTAAAACTAGAAAGTTCTAGAAAAGTTGTTGGTCATTCTACCTATGGACCGCCAACTTGCTACTCCTCATATAAATCATTCTCCTAACTTTCCATGGATCCCTTTTCCTCTGAATGAGAGATCAGTTTTTTTGATTCAATTCATCAAGCATTCACATGCTCACAATACAAAGCTCTGAGGTTTAGTGTAATGAGGGATACAATAGTAAATCAGAAGAAATTCCTTGATCAAGTTTATTCCCACAGCTTAAAAATTATCTTTCCAGTTGAGTGTAGTGTCATGTTCTTTAATCCCAGCACTCTAGGACGCTGAGGCAGGTGACTCTCAAGTTCCAGCCCAGCCTGAGCAATGTAGTGATTTAATGAGACTGTCTCCAAACAAAAACAAAAATAATTTTTTAAGTGGCAAGAGCTTATTAAAGGATGATTTGAGCTGGGGATATAGCTCAGCAGAACAGTGTGTGCCTGGCAAGCATGAGGTGCTGAGTTTGATTCCCAGTACCAAAAATAAATAAACAAAAAATAAAAGATGCTTCATTTTTTTTGCATTTTTTTCATTTTAAAGAGAATAAAAACAAGCAAAATAAAACAGAACAAAGCCAATCATAACAAACCAGTGTGAGTGACACAGGTTTTTTTTTTTTTATTTTGTGACACAGGATTTCAAAACAACACGAAATCAACAATGGTTACCATAATGCCTCTTGTTGTCTTCAAAACAGCTGTAGATACCTTTCAGATATAGAAATCAAATAAAACAGAACAGAGTAGAACCAATAAAAACAAAACAATGAATGAAATAAAGGACTTCAAAACAAGACAACAGTAAATCCAAAATGGCTACCTTAATATATCTTGCTATCTTTGAAATAGTTGCCCATGCCATCAGGTATAACAAAATTAAACAAAACAAAACAATAAAACCCAACAATGAAAATGATACAGGACTTCAAAACAAGATAAAAAGTTAACAATGGCTACCACTTTAAGGAGATCCCCGTAAATGCCACACTGCTTACCGTGATCCTCTGAATAGATGATCAGACCACCGGCCCTTAGACCTGCAAAGTCAGTGAAACACCAAACACTACAAGCAAGATGCTTTATTTTATGGAAGAACTGTTATTAGTTTAGTCTAGGATATGTAGAGCTCATCTCATGGAGGTAGTTATTTTTAAAGAAAGAGGGGAATGAAATGGTGCACTGATTAGCTATTATTCCTAGGAATGTGACCTCACATTGCAAGAATCAAAAGTTATGGTAAACTAAGTCTTTTAAGGATCACCACAAAAGAAGTGATTCAGTAGATGGTTAAATTGTGTCAATGATAAATATGAATACATGTAAGTGAGAAAAGTAACTGTTTTAATGTTATATAGCATGGTTGCTGACAGGTTATGCTAACATTTTCAGTAGTTTTTTATTGTGGTAAACTGTACGTGACATGAAATTATACTTTAATCATCTTGTTTATTGCAATATAAAAAAAAGTGCCATCAAATTTACCATCTTAGGGCTAAGCATGTAGCTCAGTGGTAGGGCGCTTGCCTGCCATACACAAGAGCCTGGATTTGATTCCCAACACTGAAATACATACATACATACATACATACATACATACATACATACTGTACCATTTTAACCACTTTTAAGTGTATAATAGTATAAACTGTATGCACATTGTTGTGCAACATGTTTCTAGAAATTCTTCATCCCACAAAACTGACATTCTATATGCGCTGAATAACTTTATTTCCCCCATCCTCCAGCTCCTGGTGATTTTTCTGATTCTATGAGCTTTACTACTTTTGATACCTTGTATACAAGGAATCATACAGTATTCATCATCCACGACTGGCTTATTTCCTTTAGATAATGTCTTCATTTCATTCATGGTATAACATTCTTTTTTATGGTCAAATAATATTTCACTGTGCCTATACACCACATTTTTTTTATTCACTCAGTTGTCAGTAGACCTTTAGGTTGTTTATACCACACAATGAACGCCAGTGTGAAATATATCTTTATGATCTTGTTTTCAATTATTGGGGATATATACTAAGAAGTGGGATTGCTGGATCATATGGTAATTCTCATTTTAGTATTTTAATTTTCATTTTAGAACTTCTATACTGTTTTTCATAGAAACTTCACCACTTTACATCCTTTAGCCAATTTTTAATCATATAACTGAGCGATGTGAAGAACATTCACAATGTGTACAGCCAGCAACACTACTCGTTTCCATGAATTTTCCACTAACGCATTAAAGAGTAAATCCCCATTCCTCTTTCTTTCTTGCTAACCTCTATTCTATCTTTATAAATTTGCCAATTATAAGTACCCCATAAGAATGGAATTATACAATAGATGTCATTTTGTGTCTGGTATTTCTTAGTGTAACATTTCCAAGGTACATTCACATTGTAGAATCTATCAAAAAAAATTTTTTTTGGCAGTACTGGAGATTGAAACTAAGACCTCTGCACCAAGCTACATCCCTTGCTCTTTTGCTTTTATTTTGAGGCAGGGTCTTGCCAAGTCATGAAGTTGCCCAGGCTGAGCTTGAACTTCTCTCAGACTCCCAGAGTGCTAGGATTACAGGCATGTGCCTCCATGCCCAGGAAATTTCATTCTAGTAAATGACTGACTAATATTCTTTTTAATATACATTAGCACATGTTGTTTATCCATTCATCTGTTGGTGGACACTTGGATTGTTTCCACCTTTTGACTGTTCTGAATAAAGTTGCTATAAATATTAGTGTACAAGTATCTGCTTGAATCCTTGCCTCCAATTCTTTGGGGAATATAGACGTGGAGCTGAATATAGGAGTGGAATTTATGGGTCACATGGTAACTCAGACATGTTTAGGTCTATCACGAAAAGGGTACCAGTTTGTCCACCCTCCTTCTGTGGCTATGCAAAACAGCCACGGGCAAATGCTCGATTGGATATCTTTAGGTCAGTATCCACCTCCCGAACCAAGGAGCTGTTGCCAGAAGTCATGTGATACCAAATGTAATCAAAGCAGAGGAGGGGCAGATTCTTTTAAAAATGAGTAGGAGCCGGGCATGGTGGCTCACGCCTGTAATCCCAGCACTTGGGAGGCTGAGACAGGCAGATCGTTGTGAGTTCAAGACCAGCCTGGGCTACAAAGTGAGCTCAAGGCCAGCCTGAATGGTATAGTGAGACCCTGTCTCAAAAACACCAGGGCAGGGGATCTAGCTCAGCAGCCTAAGCACCTGCCTGGTAAGCTCAAGGTCATGAGTTCAATCCCCGGTGTTGCAAAATAAATAAATTAATTAATTAATTAATTAATTAAAATAAAAATGAGTAGGTAGGGGCAAACTGTGACTGACACTTAAGTATGAGATCAGAAGTAGTCATGAATAAGTTGATACATACTATAGATGTAGTTTAATTAATATTTGCTGAATGAATAATAAATTGAGCTTTTATTACCATTCCATAATTGATTGCCTCAACAGTCAATTTATTTCAAGTTATCCAATGTTTAATAATTCAAATTTCTCCTATTATGTTCACAAAAGATGATTTCTTCTGAAACTCTCAAAAAAGTCTAAAAAGGATGCAAGCTCTAGAGACAGATTGACTGGGTTATTTTTGTTTTGTTTTATTTGTTTTTGTTTCTTCTCTTTTCTTCCTCTCCTTCCTCCTCTTTCCTGTACCTTGGGCCTTGGGGATGCCAGGTAAGTACTACACTGACTGGGTTTCAATATCATATCAACTCCTGACTGTCCAAGGGTCCTTGTGCAAGTTATCTGTCCAACTCTGAGACTGGTTTCTTTATCTTTAAAATGGTATAAAAATCATATGTGCTCAATGAGACTGTTACATCCACGGGAACAATAAGAGTGACGCGTATAGCTGGGCCCTTGGTATACTCAGATCCAGGTTTTACAGATGTTATCATTTTTGTTTTGGACCTGGTGCAAGATTGTAATATGTGGTTGATGTGAAATTGTTTCCAATCCTTGGATTGACTTTTGAAAAAATATTTTTACTTTTATTTACATGTTTGCAGTCCATAACGATTACATTTATCATGGGGAGTTGTTGCACATACACAACACATAATAATTCTCTTTGCATCCCCTTCCCCTCATCCCCCTTCCCTTCCTCCATCTCCTGGTCCTTTTCCCATCTTCTAAAGATCTATCTGTCTGGATTGGCTTTCTTCTGCCCTCTCCCAATTCCCACCTCCATCAACACTAAAGAAAAAAGAATCTCTTCTTCCTTTATTCCTATGCAAATCTTCAGTCATCATTCTCACACTTCCTGCCAGCTGTAGTCACAGGTCATTGCTGTAGTTTCCAATTGTCTAATTTCTCTTCTTTTCATTTATTCACATTAGACCAGAGGTTTTCACTTGGGGGTGTTGAAAGATGAACAAAACAAAGCAAAACAAAACAACTCACTTGTCCCACCTCCAGGAAGTCGGGCTCGACTGATCTGGGATGGAATTGAGAGTCGTTCACCAATATTTATTGAGCACAGAAAGTCTAACGGACGGAGTAATGGGGGGACTCTTGAACCATAGGAAGGACTGGAATCCAGGACTTTACCTTATTCGAATGTTTTGGATTTCTCAGAGTACGGATTCTAGAAGTCACTCATAATGCTTGTTGAATGAATGAATGAGTTATCTTTGGCCTTCTCATACTTAACACACCTTTTTCTAGATTTCTTTCACTAGACTTTCCGTCCCAGGATGACAGTATGTCCAAGTGCCTAATGCAATGCCTGGCACTTAGTAGGTGCTTAATAAACAGTACTTTAATACCAAATCTTTGTTTTTAAAAATTCATACTCTGTGTTTGTTACAGCAACGTGGGCTTCCGGAATGTTATACTGATAACATTAGGGAATCCCTACAAACAAACATTCCGAGACAGGCATCATCTGGCAAAGGGGCCGCACTGCTACCTCGACAGCCATTTCACAGGCTGATGTTTCCTGTGGGCACCCGGCGAGGACCACCAGCCACACGCAGAGCGGCTGTGAATTCCTCGGAGCAGAAGGGCTCTCCCTGCCCCCTCTCCCCGCGCAGCTTGCTCGGCCCCCCGCCTCCTCCTCTCCGCCCACTCTCGCCGCGGTCTCCTGGCGGCGGCGGCTTTGTCTCGTGGGCTGGTCCCCGGCGGCTCCCTCCCCCGAGCAGCTGCCGCCCGAGGGAGGACCAGGCGCGGGAGCTGTCCGGTGTCCCGGTGCTGAAACCCCGGACCCTCGTCATCCACCACTACCATGTAAGGCCATGAAAAGGGCTCGTCCTGGCGCAGCGCGGACATGGAGGAGGACTTATTCCAGCTCAGGCAGCTGCCGTGAGTACCATGGGGGCGAGTGAGAGGCAGACAGGCTTTCTTTTAAGAAACGCAAAGCTGCAGGGGGTGCATCTCGGCATGGCTTCCTGAATTTAAAGCGAACTGTTCCAAAGGAAGGAATTAGGCCTGGAGCAGATAAGCCATTTTCCTACCCCGGCAACCCAGCTTCTCGATCTCTGACTCAGTTCCATTTTTCAGATCGGTCAGAATCCTGCCGGGAGCCACGGGTATCATGTTTTCCCTTTTAATTGCTCTCTATCCTAAAGGGAATTGTGTTTGAAGGAAGCGTTAGCTGCTCTTTGGAAATGTGGTCTGAATTGATAAGTCTGTGCAGTGACCCGGGTCCTTTCCAGCCCTGCTCTTGTGCTGTGAAATTCCTCATTTTTCTGCAAGGTCTTTTGGAAATGAATGATGCGATGTTGCAAACTGGTTTCTAAAAAGCTGAGATTCCTTCCTGGAGGAGAAGCTTGGGCAAAGTCCTGTTGTTTATGGAGTGTGTGAGAGAGGCTTGTGCGCCGCCGTCGCTGAAACCTCTTGCCTTCTTCTGAATGAAAGGGTTTTCTAACATCTAGCTGGAGTGAGACTCGCTGTTGAGAACATCAGGAATATGCTCCTTAGAGGACGAGAATTTTTTAGAAATACCAGATTTACTTCAAAAATCCTGGGAGAATACACCCAGGCAATGGAATGAACAGAGGCCTTGGAGAGGGGCTTACAGATTTTTTTTCTGCCACAAGCAGATGGTGATTTGTTAAGCGAATTTCAAGAGTGAAGAGGGGGCATTTTAAAAAGCACATTTCTGGTGGGTTTTGCTTTAGTTTTTAGAATCACTAGCCATTTGGATGGTAAAGTAGATTCTATTTGGGTTTGTTGGAAAGAATACATTAACAGTAATGTGTGGCATGTGTGGATTTTCTTGACTTAAAAATGGTGTGTTTTGTTCTTTGAGCTCCTAAAGAATTCTCCCAAGTGACTTTTAGTGTGACTGATACAGCTCTCTGAGGCTCTGAGTACAGGAGGGGATTGTAATGCTTACTTCTCAATCAGTGTGAAATTGATTTTATTTTAAAATTTACTTAATTTAGACCTTACTTTTAAGCTTTTATTAATCGATCCACAAATAACATGATTTATGAATACAGTATTATTTCACAAATGCTGAAGGATACTTAATTATAACGACCAGAGGTTGATATATGAATAGATAAAAATATAAATGAATGTGTGCAAATCTCTCAAGGAAAACTTACCTCTTTTACTGGAAATAAATATATTCAAAAACCAAACTATTACCCCAAAATTAAAAATTGAATTACAAAATTCAGAACTGAGAATAAGAATATTGTATATATTAAAACTTTAGTTTTACTGATATAAATTTTCTTTTTTTTGTCTTTTTGAGACAGGGTCTTGCCATGCAGTTCAGGCTGGCCATATGCTCACTTTGTAGCCCAGGCTGGTCTCAAACTCGCAACAATCCTCCTGCCTCAGTCTCCTGAGGGATTGCAGGCGTGTGCCACCACTCCCAGCCTGACATAAATTTTCAAACAATGTCAGAGCATATGAATTTTGTAAAAGATTTATGTATACTTAATCTAATATATAAGCATGCTATTATTATAACAAAATTTTCCTCAATTAAAAAAGAATAAAAATAGGGGGCTGACTCTGTGCTAGAGCAGAAAAACATTAATTAATTAAAAATTAATTTAGCTTTTAGCTTTCAGATGTATCTCAGTAGGAAAGTGCTTGGTTAGCAGGTATGAGACCTTGGGTTCAATCCCCAGTACTAACAAAAAGAATTAATTTAGAGCTAGGCATGGTGGCACACACCTGTAATCCCAGCATTCTGGGAGGCTGAGGCAGGAGGATCAAAAACCTAGCCTGAGCTACTTAGCAAAACACCATCTCAAAATTTAAAAAAATAAAAAAGCTAGGGTTGTAGCCCACTGTGAAAGCTCTAAGTTAAATCCCCAGGACCACAAAAAAATTTAATTTTAATATAAATATAATTGTTAATAAAATTAACATAGTAAATAAAACTCAGAGAGAGGCACAAGAATGAAACGTGAGTCTTCCTCTTCCCAAACTCCAGTCTTATTACCCAGAGTTGTTTCTTGTTTATTCTTTCTGATGTTTCATAGACGTAAGTACATATAATACCAGTTAGAGATTAAACTGCACACTGTTTGGGAACATTTGCTTGAGTCAGACATACTTGGGTTCAAATCCTGACCCTGACAGCTGTGTTACTTTAAGCAAATAAGTTAACCTTTCTGAGACACAGGTTTTCAGCTATAAAATTAGTATCAGGTGGTGAAAATGTGGTTCAAGGGTAGAGCATATGCAAGGCCCTAGGTTCAATCCCCAGCATCTCTCCAAAAAATGGTATTATAATAGTACTTGATTCATATGGTTATTGTAAAGAACAAATGAGACCATGTGTGCAAAATGTTCGGCAGGAACAAAATAACATATAAGCTATTATATTGTTATTACATTTAAAAATTATTTAGAAAAACAAAGTTTGTGGGTTCACTATTGCTGGACTCCCAAAACTTGTTATTTGAAAACCCCAAACTACATATGAATGAAGTGAAAATTAGCCCTGAAATGCATTGACCTCAAATTTATTTTAAAAAAAAAAGAGCAAGCTAAAAGAGTAAGGAAAGAACCATATGAATCTGAGTGGGTTACAAATCACGACTGAGATTTTTTTAAATCACAGCCCCCCCCAATATATTAGGCACAGATTGCAGATTTCCTGAGGACAATATGGTTTTTTAAAAACCCTGAGTGCTTTGTAAAGGGTTGGCAAGAGTGGACTTCGGAACAGTCTCAGTGCTGTGGGAGACCAGGGGTTAATAGACTATAAGCCACTAAGTAGTTTACAGGGTCCAGGGAGGCGGAAAGGGAATGAGGGTGCCAACCAAAAGGTCCTTTCTTGCACTTGGAGGCACCTTCCCACGGCTCTGGATGGTTCATCTGAAATCACAACCCCCCCTCACCTTTCACCTGCTGTTCACCCAGGGACAGTGTGACAAATAGGAGATTCAAGTGGCTGAGATTTTGTATTCCCTTCTGCCTTACTGTCTGTCCATGCATGAGTAAACATTTTCTTTAGGTCTCTTCTAGGATAATTTCTTTTTGTCCAGGGCTAGAGATTGAACCCAGGGCCTTACATATATTAGGCAAATGCTCTGCCACTGAGCTGCATCCCCAGCCCATGGAATGATTTCTTAAAACTAAGATTTCCAGACAACATTGATGGATATACACATCGACTGACTATTTGATGGTTTAACTGGGTACCAATTATACAAGGGCTTCTTAAACTGAGTAAGATAGGATAGTTTTTGCCTTTGAGAAGCTCACAGTTCAGGATCTCCATTGTTCCATTTGGAAACCACTAGCTATACGTGGCTATTTAGATTTAAACTTAAATTATCTACTTTATATATGAAATAATTTATATGGCATAGTATATAATATAAATATGTAAAAAAAATTTAAAACCAGTACTTTAGTAATTTCAGATGTTCACACTGCAAATGCTGGTCTGGGGATGCAGCTCAGTGGAACAGCACTTGTCTAGCATGCAAGGGTCCTGGGTTTAATCCCCAACATCACAAAAACAAACAAAGAGCAAATAGGAACTTTTGAGATGCCCAATAGCCTACCGTACTGGGTGGCATAAGTCTAGAGTACTTCCATGGAGGCAATAATTTCCCAAATTCCACTGGACATCATTCCTCTGGCAGAAGAAGTGTGCCTCGAACACATTACCACACACATAATTAAGGGATTGTCTTGAGAGCTATCAAGCACTCATGCAGTACAAGGAGACTAGTTGTAGATGGAGAAGGGAAAAAATGAGAGAAGACTTCCTTGAGGAAGTGACATTTGAACTGAGCTCTCAGAGATGTGCAGGAGTCATCCAGAAAAAGAAAAAAAGAAAAGAAACAGAGAGAAGAGATGAGGAGAATTCCAGCAGAGAGAACCATATGGGTAAAAGGCCTGAATAGAAAAGGCTTGATGTGCTCAATGGAGCATAATGAACAATTAGCTCAAGGGAAGACTGCAAAGGACAGAAGGGACCTGGTATACAGGACCTTGCAGTAGGTGACAAGATGTTAGGATTTGATTTCACATGCACTTTCTCCTTTCTTACAAAATCTGCTTTTCAAGGTAGAGTTTAAGTCAAACACTTCACTGAACCTTCCCCCGGCTTTTGCTGGGTTTAACCAGTAACAGAGATAAAATGTGGCATCTGAGTCAGGCAGACCTGGGTTCAAACTCTGGTGGCTTTGGGCCAGTGACTTCATCTTGCAAAGACTGGATGTTCACCTACAGAGCTGGATGTGGCATCACGCCTGTGAGGTTGTGCTGTTGTAAGCAGTGAGGAGCTGATCACAGGGACACTGTCAGTGCAGGATCTGGCTCAAGGCAAAGGCTCAGTGAATGGTGCTGGGGTTCCTCCTCTCTGGTTTGTTCCCCCCATTCTCAACTCACTCAGGTCCTAAGGCACCTGCAAGCTGTAGTCTTCTTTGCAGAGCACTAAGAAAACGTTTGATTTGGTGTGAAGGCCACGTCCAAATTTGAACTCTATCTCTTCCTCCATTCTGTTCCTCTTTTAACTTCTCCCATTGCAGATGATAGTCACTCCACCCACCTTATTTGGACTGAAAACTGCAGTCAACTTAGACTTTTTTCTCCCTCCCATATGTTACTTTCCGTGCATCAGGAAAACATGTCGGTCCTGCCTCTAACCTTCACCCAAGACTCCAAGCGCTTCTCTCCACCTCTGTCGTGACCCCCAGGCTCAAGTCCCCATCCTCTCCCACCAGGACGGCTTGCAGTGGTCTCCAGGCTGGTCTGTTACTCCTGCTGTTGTCTCCCTACACCCCATTCCAATACAGCAGCCGGGGCTCTCCTCCCCTCAGAAGCCTCATATAGCTCCCATAGACCTCATCTCTTCTACTCTCTCCTTTTTATGCTGCTGCAGGCCCCTCCATCCTCCCAGCTGTTCCTCAAACCTGACATGTAGGCTTCTGCCTCAGTGGGTGCCATTCCCCCTACCCAGAAGGCTCTTCTCCAGGGCATTGACTTCACCTTTGTCATTGTCAAATGCCGCCTCCTCCCCCAAACTCACTGTGATTATCTTCTTTAAAATTTTAGTCCTCTTCAATTCTCTCTCTCTTTCTCACTTTCTCTCTGTCCTCTCTGCTGTTTTGCTATCTCTGTCTGTCTTGTCTGTCTCTCTGTCTCTGTCTCTGTCTCTATCTCTGTCTCTCTCTTTCACACACACACACACACACACACACACACCCCAAATCAGAACATAACAGGTGTTAGGAAAGACATTGGAATTCTTTGGTGGGAGTATAAAGCAGTATGGGTGTTGTGGAAAATAGTATGACAGTTCCTCAAAGAATTAAAAATAGATTTCCATATGATCTGGAAATTCCATTTCTGGGTGCACAATCAGCCCTTTATATCTGTGATTCCACATCCATAGATCCAACCAATCATGAATCTTGCATCTGCCCCAAACATGTGCAGACATTTTCTCTCAGCGTTATTCCCCTACACAATATAGTGTGACAGCTATTTACATAATGTTTACATCATATAGGTATTAAAACTGATTTAGAGATGATTTAAAGTATCTGGGAGGATATGCATAGGTTCTATGCAAATGCCATGCCATTTCATATAAGGGATTTAAGCATCCATAGTAACCCGAAAGAATTAAAAGTGGGATCTTAAAGACATATTTGTACATCCTTCTCCATATAACATTATTTATAATAGCTAAAACATAGAGACAACCTATATTCATCAGTAGGCAAATAGATAAAATGGGGAATGTTCATGCAATAGAATATTACACTATCTTGTAGCATCCAACTTTCCTTACTAAAGTGAGAGCTTCCAAGGTTAGCAACCTGGCATATCCCAAGCATGGGGAACATTTCTGAAGTTTCATCTAGTGCTGGATTATTGAATTCTAGTATAGACCAGTCTATGTAGGTCAAAGGATTATGAAAACTTTATGAATAAGAAAGCAGAAAAATCCATCCATTGTCTGTATTATATTCCCTGGCAGTTGAGACCACCATTAATACATTTGGGTACTGAATGTCTCAGTCTACCTGGAGAGACAAGACATAGCTTCTTTTCTTCACATTTGTTCTTCTGTTTCCCCATCTCCTTTGACTCAGGAAGGTTGGAAGAATGGTACTTTGGTTCATTGCCTACCTGACTAGTCTTCAAAAACATTTTAATTGTCAAAAATTATGCATATTTATTGTATGCCACGTTTTGAAATATGTATGTATTGTCAAATGAGTAAATCAATATAATTAGTACATAAAGCTAGACATGGTGCCACATGCCTATAATCCCAGCTCTATGAGAGACTGAGGCAGGAAGATTGTGAGTTTGAACCCATCCTGGGCAACTTAGTAAGATGCCATCTCAAAATAAAACAAAAGGGCTGGGAATGTGATTCAACGTGAAAGCCCTAGGTTAAATCCCCAGTACTAAAAAACAAAGATAATTAGTATATGCAAAACCTTTCAAGCTATATGTGTATGTGCATGTGTGTGTGTCTGTGTGTGTGTGTCCGTGTGTGTGTGTGTGTGTGTGTGTGTGTAATGAGAACACTTAAAATCTATTTTCTTAGTAATTTTCAGGTACGTTGTTAATTATAGCCTCCAAATTGAGCAACAGATCTGTTGAACTTATTCCTCTAACTGAAACTTTGTACCACTTGACCAACACTTCCTCCCATTAACCCTCAAACCCCTGGCAACCACCATTCTATACTCTATTTCAGTGAGTTAAACTTTCTCAGATTCTATATATAAGTGAGGTAATGTAGTCTTTGTCTGTGCTCAGCTTATGTTACTTAACAGTATTCTCCAAATTCATCCGTGTTGTTACAAATGACAGGATTTCTTTCTCTTTTTATGACCGAAGAGCATTTCACTGGGTACACAACACATTTTCTTTACCCATTCATTCATTAATGGACATATAGGTTAATGCTGTTTTTGCTGTTGTGAATAATGCTTCAACGATTACAAGACTCCTGTGCTTGAAATTGTTCCAGGTAAACTCTTTGGGCCCAATGAACTCTGGAAAGAATTTGTATTTGAGTTCTAGGGGAGAAACCAGAAGCAGGTCTGTCTCTTCTAACTCAGGAGAATTCTGCAAGGAGACACAGGACCGGAGTAAATGGCAAAGGCACCCTTGAGATGTCTGGCTGACCCTAAAACTCAGTGGGACAAAAGAAAAAGATCTTTGGCCAACAAGGAGAAATGTCATTGATCATCACCCACTCCAGACAAAAAGTAGGGTGTCATTGCAGTAGCTGGGAAGATCCATATAAGTAATCCCCTAAAGCCTTTGTAATTTCAAGTTCAGAACTGCTCCCACCCTTTCATTTCAAACACATTTGAGTTTCCTGCTGGCCAGCTTCACTCCAGGAAATATAGATTTCCGTGACATAGGGAAACAGTTTGGAGGTCAAAGAAAGTCTTGCAAAGAGGCCATGGTTTGAGTAACAGATCTGTTGAACTTATTCCTCTAACTGAAACTTTGTACCACTTGACCAACACTTCCTCCCATTAACCTTCAAACCCCGGAAGGGGACCACTAGATGAGACACTAGATGAGGCAGTGGCATTGTAACCTCAGCCATGGGGTCTTCACTGGGCTGTCTAAAAGATACTGAGCATCGTGGCACATGCCTATAATCCCAGCACTCGGGAGGCTGAGACAGGAGTGGATGCCGCCAATTCAAGGCCACCCTGGGCTGCATAGTGTGCTCAAGATCAGTTTGAACTACATAGCAACACCATGTCTCAAAAAACAAAAATTATACAGATTAGGGCTGAGGGTAAAGCTCAAGGGGAGAGCACTTACCTAGCATGCATATGGCCCTGGGTTTGATTCCCAACACCAGGAAAAAAATAAACAGAAAGAAAAAAGGAAAAGAATTCTGCATATTTGCATGTGAATCATTGTGTGATCTTTAATACTTTGCTCAACTTCCCCTAAGACATATGGGGCGCATGGGTCATCTTTAAGGTCATTTTGAGCTCTGAAAGACCGTGGTTGTAAATTCTCCAGTTGGGGGTGCCTGGTGCCATTCTAGGTCACAGGGATCGTCACAGTGTTATTATCCTTAGCACCTCAGTCTTTAACTGAGGGTTGCTCAAGCTCGACATTACTGACATTTTACTTCAGACGACACTGACAGTGAGGGAGCTGCCTTACCCACTGTAGAGTAGCTGGCAATATCCCTTGCCTCTAGCCACTCAGTGTCACAAGCCATCCCCCACTCTCAGCCCCAGTGGTGACAAAATTGTCTGCAGATGTTGCCTGTGTTCCCCAGAGGGCTAAATTGGCCCTGGTTGAGAAACAGCACTCTGACGTGTTTTACTTTAGACAACAGATTATTCAGTCCAGAGGTCCGGAGCATCTTCAGATCTCTCTTGCAACCTCACTTCTCTATCTTTAGTTCAGTTGGACCCCTAGCACCTGTTTCCCCAGCTGTGTGTGCATCTTCCATGCTCTGCAGTACACCTTTGGCAAAAGACTAAGTTCTCCAAGGGCAAGGCATCAGTTTGACACAGAGCAGTCTTCACTGTGTGGTTGTTGAATGAATAAGTGAATAAAAATGTACTAAGGCAAATCACCTGGAAAGTCATAGCACAGCCTTCCTGTTCTCCTAGCAGAAGGATTGCCCAGCCCTTCCATGAGGCTCTATTTAATCACACCTGGGCTTGAATCCTGACTTTCCTGTTAACTCTTTCGGTACTGTTGGTCAAGTAGCTTTTCTTCCCCAGGTCTCATCATCTGTAAGGTGGTGAGAGTGAGGGGACCCACCTCATCAGGCATAAAGTTGCCTTGAATGGATGCTCACAAAGTTCTCATCGAACACATAGTAAGAGCTCCATGAGTGCTACCTATTATTTATTTGTCATCATGATCTCTTAGTCAGATATCCAGATAAAGAGCGCACTGCTGTTCAGCTTGATGAGGGTGGCGGGAACAGGCAAATAAATATCCAACCTCTCAAATTCCATCCCTCCAATTCAGGTCATGAGATCCTCAAGTGGTGACTCTCAGACTTCTGTGGCCATTGTCAACATCTCATTAAAATTCATATTCCTGAGCCCCACTCTGCGAATAGGCAGAAGCATCAAGTCTGGAGTATGGCCCAGGAATCAGCATTCTAATCTGTTCCTTAGTGACATTTGTGGCTTTGCTCAGAAAAGCATTGGCTGATGAGTAGTATACTATACACTACCTGGAGGACCTAGACCAACTGGTGTAACCTCTCTGAGCCTCAGTTTACTTATCTGTAAACTGGAGATAACATTTCCCTCTTAGGATTGTGGAAGGAATGATATAAGGCAGTTTCTATCACTCAGACTTCGACCTGGCATCTAAAGTGATGCATAAATATTAAATGTGATTACTCTTGCACCAGTCATGGACATCTTTCCCTCCTAGAAAGCTTTTCACAAAGAGGAGTCCACTGTCTCCTTTAACAGCTTTTTTTAATCCCTGAGGTTTTCTGTCTGAGAATGCTTGTCCTACCTTATATCAAGTAGAATTGTGCTTCTTTCTTCCTTATGCCCTCAAATTTAAGCTTTTTTCTTGGAGTCCAACTTGAATACGCACCTCCCTTCAGATCAGAGGACCAAGAGACCAAGCATGTCCACAGGCTCGTGAACTTGAGAGTTTCTGCTGCTTCAAGTACATGGAGTATCTAACCCCATTCATCAGTAGAGTCAGATACCAAAAGACGCCCCAATGCCACATACCTGAGGTATCCAGGACAACTAAGGGGTTTTGGTTGTCAGTGTTTTGAGTTCCCCAAACATGGAGTGTGGACATCGCTGGTTAGCCCTGCAGATGAGTCTTCCCAGGAAAATGTCTTCCTGTACTAATTGTAAGATTGGGGGCGGGTAGACTAATCCTGAACACAAGCATCAGCCCTCCATCCCTGGGCCCCTAGTCCAAGCCCCCATCCCCTCTCATCTACCCACTATGCAGCCTCCTCCCTGGTCTCCCTGCGGTCTCTCTGGCCATCTCTCTGTATTAACCATGCCTTTAGCTTTCTGTAATCTGGTGTTTTGACATCTTAGGGCCTCACTGGCCCTGGACCCACTGCCCCTTCCAGAGGTCACTGATCCTTAGAGACAGCAAACAGCTCCCCAGTCAGCATGTCTTGCGATGCCATCCAACTGATCCAGAGGTCCTTGGCCCCCAGTCACTTCCTTCATCAGGCTCTCGCAGAACCCTTGACCACATTCACCTGCCCTAATCATTCTAGCACCAGGTACCAGTCAGGACATGGGGATGGGGGTCCAGAGCCTGCCGAAATCACTCAAACTAGCCTACCCTGAGCCTGCTCACTCTGCCTGGACAGATCCTTTCCAGGGAAACCACAACAAAAGCTCTTGCCAGTCCCTCCAATCCGCACTGACCCTGCTTCCCCTCATGGTGTGGACCCCACAGTGTGGCATGTGTGAGTATAACAGTGTGACCTTCCAGGGGCAGCTGCCCCTGCTCTCTCGGCCTTGCCATACCTCAGTAGCAATGAAAACTATATGTTGAGACACTTCCTTGCCTCTATTCCTCTGCTTGCAGGAGAAGGTCTCTGCGTGGCTTTCTCAAACCTCTACTCTGCTCAGCCTCTTCCCTCTCACTGCTGCCTGAGACCCTGCTGATCTCAGGATGAAGCAAAGCATCCTTTCCGTGACCCCCAGAGTGCTGCCTGGCACCCCACGCTCACTGAACCCTCCACACTGAAATAATGGGATGATTATGCCAGTCTCGTCAGACGCTCTCCATGGCAACCCTGTGAATTAGAAATGGCCACATACTCCCCTTTTTTTCAGTGCTAGAAACTGAATCTCGGGCTTTGCACAAGCTCACCAAGGCTCCCTCAGCCCTTTTTTAATTGTTTGAGACTGGGTCTTGCTACATTGACCTTGAACTTGTGACCTTCCTGCCTCGGCATTCTGAGTAGCTAGGATTGAAGGCGTTTGCCACCACACTCAGCAACCAACTCCAGAAATAACCCACGTAAAGTCACACAGCTCCTGAACAGTGGAAGTAGGGACATTCAAACCCAAGCCAGAACAGGGCTCTGTTCTCTTCTACACCACACCGCCTGTCTTCCTGCAGGACCCTGAATGCCATCCTGTGTCGCTCACAGTTGGCTTTTGCTACCTTTTCAGTCCGAGAGATTCATGAACTCAAGGAATAAAAGTCTGGAAGCTCAGATGAAAAAGAGTAAAACTTCGTCATCTAAAGACCCTAATCAAGTCACAGGCCCTAATTTAAGGAACTGATGATACAACAAGATCTTGAAGTTGATAGCTATTTCCTCAAGTTTTTCTCTTCCTTAAATAGCAAAATTATGTAAAATAAATGTTCTCAGTTATTTTAGTAAATTATAAGTGAGATATATATATATATATATATATATATATATATATATATTACAAAAGAGCCAGCCTGTTTTGAGCTCTCATACATTTAACATATGTCACTGCTATTTTCTTTTTCTTTCATAATATCACATTTTCTTCTTCATTAGGAAATTTTGGCTCATGCAGTTGATAAATACTTTTAGGAGCCCAACTGATTCAAAATGTACTCTGGCTTTCTGAATATAATTTAATGTCAAGAATCTCTTTTCTTTCTGTTAGTTTGTTTTGTCAGTGCTGGAGCTTGAACACCAGGCAAGTGCTTTACCACTGAGCTGTATATCCAGCCTTTACTTTTTTATTTTTTTAATTTTTTTAAAATTTTGTGACAAGGTCTTGCTAAATTGCCCAGACTGGGCTTGAATTTGTGATCCTCCTGCCTCAGCCTCCCAGAGTACTGGGATTACAGGCATATCCCACACCCAGCTCTTTTTATTTCTGTTTTAACTCTGGAAGACTGAGGCTGGAGGACTGAAAATTCAAGTCCAGCCTGGGCAACTCAGTGAGACGCTATTTCAAAATTAAAAAACCGAGATGTAGCTCAGTGTGAAGGCTCCGGATTCAATCCCCAGTACTCCCAGAGTGGGGAGCAGAGAGCTGTATAAGTCTTGTACTCTGGGAGAAGTGCTGCACACACGCTGGGCACAGTGAACAGCTTCCAATGGTTGGGGTTTGGCTGTGACATTCCAAAGGTGGATTAAGTAAAAGGGTGCTGTGAAACGGGCTCCAGACAGAGATCTGCACATGAGTAGAGCTCCCTGATTCAAGAAGCAACTCTCAAATAACCAACATTAATAGTCCCCCCGCTGTGGTAGTCATAGAAGATGGAAACACAAAGAAGCAATAGGGGAAAGAAGGAAATAAATATTTCCATACATCATCAATCCTCCTTTATGGATGAAGGGAAGGTCCAGGGTTTCCCTCGACTCTGAAGACAATGTGACAGAATGAATCTGTGGCATGCTGTCTTCTCAAATACTCCTCCTAGCACACCTCCTCGAGGAACGTCCGTGGCTTCCTACTCCTTTTCTGACTGATAGCGACCACTGTACTCTTTTTAGAAGGTCATCTGGATATCTCTCAAGATGCTGCTCCCACACAGAACCGTTCTGCTGGCAAGCTGTCAGGGAGAGATACAAGTAGGCAATGGTTTTTGATACAAACAGTGGCTGATCAGGACTGAGATGAACTTGTCATGGGTCACATATATCCAGAGTTCAGTATTTTACATGGATTACAACTGCTTTTTACAGGTGAGGACTTTTTGCTTGTTTTTGTTGTCTTTTTTTGAGACAGGGTCTCATTTTGTAGTGCAGCCTGGCCTTGAACTCAGGCAATACTCCTGCCTCAGCCTCCCAAGTGCTGGGATTACAGGTGTGCACCACCACACCTGGCTAAGATGAGAACACTTAAGCACAGAGAAATCACACAGAAATGGCTAGGCCAGGCTTTGGCAAAGCCACCTGACTTCAGGGTACCCTCTCCCAGCCGTGCTACCATGTCCTCTTCTGCTGTTGGCATGCGGTTTTCAGCTTTGCTTGTGATAACACAAAACTAGAGACAATCATCAGGAGGGAAGTAATTAGACAGCTCATCCAAGTAGGAAAATATATCACAATGTGTGATGTATCATAATTGCCATAGTGTCCATCACAGGTGGATGGATAAGCAAAACGTGGTCTATCAACATAATGGAGAATTATCAGCCTTTAAATGAAGAAATTCTGGGGGGTTAGGTTCCAAATTTTGAGAGTGGCCTTAAACTTGTGATCCTCCTACCTCAGCCTCTCCAATAAGTAGGACTGTGCCACCGTGTATCGATACACTTTTAAATGCCTATCCCCTTCCTAGGGGACGGTGAGCCCCACAGGACGCAGTCTGAGTTGTTGGCTTACTTCAGAATCCCAGCACTACCCATGGGCCTGGCACATGACAGGTGCTCAGCAAATGAACAAATGGCTTCTAGTAACATTGTGGAAGTGGTCAGTGTTGGGTTTTTCTGGGATGTGAGTTTTCAGATGGCAAAATACACACAATGTAAAATCAATCATTTTAACCACTTAAAAACATATGATTCCACAGTAT
>RJWT010011988.1:0-22809 GCA_004365215.1 Cuniculus paca
CTCATCACCAGGGTGAGAGGACGAGCTCCTGCTCAAGCATCCACAGCCGAAGGCCTGCTCCCAGGCCCTCCTCTGACACGGAGCACAGAGATAAAAAGAATGACTGCAGACAGCCCAGACAAACTCGGAGTGTGCCAAATAGCCTGACAGGAAAGAGCACTCTGGAGGTTAAGATGGGTCCCCGAGAAGGCTTTTAGGGTGGAGAAAAGAGGATTTTCTTGGATCAAGTCCATCAAAAAACCAAAAGACACTTGAGAGCTCAACAATGACTAGAGAGACAGATTCAGTGGGCCAGGCCAAATGCGTCCTCCCTTCCCTCACTTCCAAACACTAGTCTCAAATGAGGGGACCAGCCTTAGTAACACACCACTGGGCAGCTCCTCCCAGGGGAGCATCAAACCCACAATGCCACTCAAATGTCACCACTGGAAAGTATTCAAGGAGTCCCTGTCAGCCGTAACTGTGTTCAGCAGATGCCTGCAAACAGTCTTAATGGCTTCAGTAAGTTCCTTAAAGATTGGCAGAAGAGTCTAAGCTTACCCTTAAATTTGGGAAGCTTTCCAAGGGGGCTTACGAAAAAGAAGAGCTCTCCCACTCTCAGGTACATGTGTCATTCCCACCAGGCATTTCCAGGATCATACAATACTCCAAGTCTATGTAAATGTGCTTAAACTCACAAACATGTGAGCAGTTTTTTTGTTTGTTTTGACTTGGTTTTGGTTTTTTGAGACAGGGTTTCGCTGTGTAGCTCAGGCTGGCCTCAAACATTGGCAATGCTCCTGCCTCACCTGTCAAACGCCTCATGTTGGCTGCGTTTGTTTGTTTTGTTTTTGTTTTGTGGTGCTGATCCCCTTAGGGCCTTGCATGTACTAGGAGACTGCTCTACTGCTGGGCTGCACCTGAGCCCCATATAAGGATTTTTGAAGCAAGCCCAATGTGACTCTTTCCTTTTGTTTCGGGTCAACTTTGGGTAGAATTTCATTTTCAGTTATGTCTGCTATTTCCTGAAGACATTAGGTATAGAGTAACCAAAAGAACTCCATGTGTATAATGCTCAGAATACATTAATCACGTTCTGGGGAAAAGGCAATGCTTTGTCATTACCAAATCACACATCTCACAGTAAATGCCCAGTAATTTGTAAGATGCTAATTAGGGGGTTACAGCTGGGCTTGTGTTTTCAGTGTTATATTCAACAAAAAAAAAAGTATGCAAGCAAATTTAAAGACCCAATAAAGTTTTAGGTTGGAAGATTAAAACATTAAAAAATGTTTTTGTTGGTTTTTTTTTTCTCCCCTGAGACAAAGTCTTGCTATATAGTTTAGGCTGCCCTTGAACTCATGGCAATTCCCCTGCCTTAGCCTCCCAAGTGCTGGGATTACAGGAGTGTGCTACCACGCCCAGCTCTGAAAAAAATTATTCTTGAGAATTTTTATTATACTCAGATGATTTTAAAAAGCAAATCTTTTAAGAAGCTATTAACCATTTTGAGTACAGATTACAAATAATTCAGCTCAGTAAGGTTTTCCCTAAACCAGGTATAAAACAGTATGTGTGTTATAATCCAACTTGTAGTGCTTTTTGTCTGGTTTTGGTTTTTTGAGACAGTTTCACTATGTAGCCCAGGCTGGCTTTGAACTCATGATCCTTCTGCCTCTGCCTTCTGAGTGCTGGGATTATAGGACTGGCTCGCTTTGTTTGGAAAAATTAAATATATAATATATGCCAAAATTTTCATCTAAGATAAACAAAGTAACTGCCAGTAATAAAATCTCTTAAGTGTGGAATTTAGGAATTAGGGTATTCTTTTAAAAAGTATAAGACTTTTTAAAAACTAGATTACTTTAAAAACAAAAACAGCTGCTAATATCTTATGACTTAGATTATTCCTTATTAAAAACAGGAAGGAAGTTTCATTGCAAGAAATAACTGATAATAATTGTCCATTGTTACCTGAACATTAATTAACTTTCAGGGAAATCAGGGTAAGTGGAAAAAAAAATCCCACTCTGTAAGTGCCTTTCTTGCCTAAAGGACCAAAGTAAAAGGCAGATTTAGAGTTGGGGTTTGGGTCCTCCCCATGCTGTGTCTCCCCTGAGCCCGTCTGAATGGAGGACAAGCGGCTTAGATGGTATCCCAGGATCCCTACCTGTCAAAAGCGGGGGCGTTGGCCTCCAGGCCTCTGTGGAGCCTCAGATGATGGGAGCCAACCTAAAGCAGAGAGAGACAACACTGGTAAATCTTCTGCTCCGCAAGCCCAGGAAGGCCATGTCCCCATTCTTCTCACTGCCAGCCAGGCTGCATGTGGCAGCCACTCGGCCACCTCGATGGCCCATTCCCAGCTCAGCAAAGCCATGCTCCTTGGATTATGCAGACAGTGCTCCCAACTGAAGTCTGGCTCTGTGGATGCCCAGTCCTGACTGCAGCATTGTCTCTACCAGCTGGAATCCTTCCACAGACAAGAGAAGTTGCAGGTAAGAGCAGAAGGAGGTGTCAGATCTCCAAACTCTCCAGCCAAACCAGCTAGGAACAAGAAACTGCTTTCCAGCCTCTACTCCAGGCACTCTGACAAAGGTTGTCCTCACTGTCTCATTTGTCTTAATATTTAGACCCACCTGTTTAATACTCAACTTACTTTCAAAACCACATTTCAAGGGAGCGACCACAGACTGCAGCAGCACGTGGACACTGGGGCGCTGCGCAGCCACTGGGCTGCTGCACCGGACAGCATCTCTGAGCCAGGTCCAGGCAGGCACAGGAGTCCCTCACCTGGTGACCTGAGGAACACTCATGCAGCTCTGCGCTGTGCGTCTGGACCGAGGTGGCCTGTGTGCCATGCCACGCCAGTCTGAACCTCTACTACCTTGACCAGATTCTAAATGGTACAAGAAGAGTGTCCATTTGATGCATCTGAGGCACTCAGGAACTCTGGGCAACACAGGCACTCTAGATGAGACCATCAATGAAAGACTAGCAGAGGAGATACTGAACTCTTTGGCAGAATATTCTGAAGACCTCGCGGACAAGCCCTATACAATAGAGGACTATGATGTCTCCTTTGGGGTATCTCATGGCTTATTTTTATTCTGTTTCCTCAACTAAGACTTGGAGCTTACTGAAATAAAATGCCCCTCTAAGCCAAAAATAAAAAATAAAAATAAAAATGAACAAAAAACATTTCAAGAACATATTATTAGAGACAGCTTGAGAGGGCTCTCTCTCACTGGTCAAATCTGGAGGCGACTTGAGTATCAAACAATATAAGGACAACAGTAGATTATAATCTAGTTAATAAGATAGAAATCTGTTAATCTATGCTGATGATAATGATGGATATGTGGGCTGGTGTATGAGTGGGTATAGGGAAGAAGGGAAGACTCATTCTTAAAGTAGAATGTCTACTGATAAGTGTGGAGAGTGGAGAAATTATTGTACAAACACCATAGTAAAGAATACAAAAGTCATCCACTGATGAGTCTTATGCACAGTTTGATGAGGCATAAGATACTTGCATGATGTCAGAGTTTTGCTCTAGAGTGCTTCCTAGTTGAAGGGGAAAACATTTATGACAAGTGGTAAAATTAAGCAGACTCTTGACTGGTAACCAAAATTAACATCACTAGTGGAGGGGCAGATGGACACCATGTGCGTAGGACACAGCATCACACGGGCAGCATTCTTGCCAGGGATTCAACAAAGTCCAAATCCCTTTTGGTCCCAGGAGACCTGAGTCAGAAGGAAAGTGAGTGTATGAAATGAGACATCTTTGCTGTGAAATAGTGAGAGTTCCTAAGAAAGGGCCAGCCAGAACACCCTCACTTTGCTGCCTTGGTTTTCCTTGGCCCCCTTTTTCCCAAACACCATAAATGCCTGGCTGAGAAAATGTCACTTAATTCAAAAAACATTCTTAGCCCTGCAGAATGGAAAAGTGCCACTGGTCAGTTCTGTCACTTCTGGGCTCACACAGGTACCTGGTGTGGGTGGTCTGTACTCTCTTCAGCCACCTGCTATAAGATCGCCAGGGGCTGGTGCCCAGGTAGAAGCTGTCTGTTCCGCACATGTCCTCTGTCAGCAGTGCGAGAAATGTCCCTAGTCACAGGGACAGATAGCAACTGTTTCAGAATCACTGCCGTGGGTGAGGGGGCAGGGGAAGAAGGCACCCTTCTACATTGTTAGCAGGAGTGTAAACTAGTACCACCACTATGGAAATCAGGGTGGAGATTCCTCGAAAAACTAAAACTAGAAATTTCATTCAACCCAGCTATTCCCCTTCTAGGTATCTTCCTGGAAGGGTTAAAGCCACTGAAATAAATCTGCCTGTCTCTGAGTCACACTCCAGAGCTCTTTCTTCAAACAGGGGGAGCCTGCTGTCCCCAGTCCCGGGTCTGGACCTCCCCCATTCTAAAGACCATCCACATTGCCCATTGCTGAGTTACCTAGCATGGAGCCAACGTGGCACTGAGTACTACAGGAGGAGAGGAACAAGGTGGAGACACTGAATCCCCTGCCCTGGCTGATTCCTACCCAGACAGGATCACCACAGAAACACTGGAAAGTTCCAAACGAGTCTGCATAGCAAGGACTGACAACTCACTGACCTGGGAACATGTAGGAGTCGAGGGCACCATGCCCAGATGAACAGCTAAAGCGGGAAATGAGCGCAAATGATGAGGCTAGGCCAGTGGTTGTCAAAGTGTGGTTCCCGGACGTCCCCTGGCCACGCCCAGATCTGCTGAACCAAAGCCCTGGGGGCGAGCCAGGCCTGTCACTCTCACAAGCCCCCAGGGAACTCCTCAGCACACCTACTCCTGTTTGGGCAGTGCTGCTTCTGACTCATCCTCGTCTTCACTCCCCTTTTGCTGAGGGGACAAATGTCTGTGGACGGACAGCAGGAGTGCCACTCCAAGTCCACATCC
The DNA here is from genome assembly GCA_004365215.1 of Cuniculus paca. Taxonomy (NCBI): domain Eukaryota; kingdom Metazoa; phylum Chordata; class Mammalia; order Rodentia; family Cuniculidae; genus Cuniculus; species Cuniculus paca. Next base: position 4,917 of record RJWT010011988.1, read on the forward strand.
ACGCTGCGAAGCCATGTCACAGGGTCCTCCTCTCGGGCATCGTGGCCTCAGGCTGGACCCTCTACCCCCTAAAGCAGATGGGGCCTTGTGTGTAATGGAGAAGGACTGGAGCCCCCAATTTCTCACCCCTCTTTCAACACCCCTTTACAACCCTTCAGGATTCTTCAGGTCACCTTCTGCTTCTTCCACCTCATCCTGCTGGTCCTTCCTCCACCACTAGCCTGCTCCATTGCCCTTCTCAGGGGTCCCCTACTCCTAAAGTCACCCTGTGTCAGAAGCCTCAGGAAAGAACTGCAGCTGGATGGCATAAAATCTCCGCTGGCCCTGGCCCACTACAGCTCAGTGCACTGCTTTTTTTAGCTTCCCTTCCTTCTTCACCCTGGCCTCCTCCCTCCTGCTAAGGGGCTGGTGACATAGCAGATGTCATAATTTATTATTAAAATGAGCTATCATTTTGAAAGCTTTACGAGTTCTAGATACTCTGCTAAATTCTAGTATGTATTACGGTCTTCATTCCTCTCTATAATCCTACAAGGTAGATATAATTAACTCAGACTACACACTGAGCTTAAGGGAGCTGGCCATTCAAATGGTCCGAGTCTTGAGAAGTTCTGGCTACGGGCCACAGCAGAAGCCCTACCAGCATTCACTCAAGGGGGCCCAAAATCACAAGTAGTATTTCCAGGCCCCCCTGGCACCCACTGCCCCCACCTGCAGCCTGCAGCAGTACTACCTGCAGTAGCTCCCACCTGGGGGTTGATCCAGAGCACACAGGAGCATCTCCGACAAGCTCATCGGCTGACTGAGGCACAGCCTGGGCTCAGCGTTACCAAGCTGGCAGGCCGGGAGTGGCCGTGATGTGTTTACAGAAGCAGACAAATGCTCTCAATCAAAGCTCCCTACACCCTAGCCAACCCCGAGAAACACATTCACCTGTACACTATGGAGAGTCCCCATGCTTTCCTGAACACTGGCATCACGTTGAGGTCCTCAGAAAGTACTGCTGCTGGCTCCCACCCCCAGATACTGTGATTTAACTGGTACGGCACTGATGGGGTTGGGATGCTCAAAGCCCCCAGCAACTCTAATGTTCAGCAGAGTCAGGCATCAGCTTTGGAATTAAAACTCCTTAAGGTAAGATCCATAGCCAGCCTGACCTGCCCCCTGCCCCATCTCTTGTATCACCTCTCCCGTATCCCCAAGTCTAGGACTCCAAGCACTGAACCAATGCTGCACATCCAACCCTGGATGTGCCGCGATCCAGGGGTTACACCAGCTGCTCCCCCTGCTTGGGCTGCCTCCCTTGCCAGGGTGGTTCTCCCATGCTCACTTCCTGGCCAAGAATTCTGAAGGGGACTTCCAGATCCTTGGCTGTCCCCTCCCCAGTCCACACCCCGGCCAGCTGCCCCTTCCGAGAACTGCCACTAGATCTCAACCTTTCTGCCACAAGTTGATTCTGTCACATCCTTGCCCCTGCTCCCTAGAAGAGGGATCTTATCTGACTTCAGGTTCCTCATATTCCAGGCCAAAGCTCCATGAATGCCCATGAAATGAAAAGCTTAGCCTGGGGTTGTTGATTTCCCATCAGACTGTGAGGGATGGCACAGAAACACAAGGAAACTGGTCCTTGTGCTGTGTCACAACATATCATTGTTGTGAAGATAGGAGACATCATACAAACCCTCAGGACAAAGAGGGCCATGATCCTTTCCACATGATTTGTGTTTGTCTCCAGATGTCATAATTTATTATTAAAAACAGCTATCATTTTGAAAACTTTTTGAGTTCTAGATTCTCTGCTAAATTCTAGTATGTATTATAGTCTTCATTCCTCTCTATAATCCTATGAGGTAGGTATAATTAACCCAACTTTACAGGATAAAAATTAGTGAAAATAATAATTTCTCAAAAGTACATGATTACTAAATGAGATGTCAGAATTTGAAATTTGACCCTGGTCTATAAAACTTCAAAGTTTATGTTCTGAACGACTATAAAAACTGCCTTACAACCTTGGTTCCTTCTATGCTGGCTGCCGGGATGTCCAAGACAAATATGAGGCTGCTTCCCACGAGCTCCTCCAGTCCACAGCAGGCACTGTGCATGCCAACTCTGGCTCTGGCCTCAGTTCATTCTCCTCCAGAGTATGTTTCTCCTTCACTCAATTTTTTCCGGAAACTGCTATGCCACGAGCCATCTCACATCCTTTGTGGTACAAAGACAGACACAAACATGCAACTGAGCACAAGCAGTGTCACATCTAAGAACTCAGGAAAAGGTTTCAACAGGAAAGAGATGAATGTTGCTAAGGGGCCCCAGTCCTCTCTGATTCGCCTCCTAATGGTTCTGTCATGTGAAACTTCAAAGCACAGACCAAATTCACATATGCAAGACACATGTCTGGGTATGCACCTTACAGAGAAGAAAATTCTGAAGTAGCTAGAGGAGCAAAGTCTTCAGCAGATGAATAACATGGCAAGCACACACTCTAACAAGCAATAGCAGGGGACCAATGAATCTAAGAGCAAAATTTCACTGTGGCTATTTATAAATTGCACAACCTTTTTACTTGTTAAAGATGAAATTAGTAAAGGTACATGGTTGCCATCAAGATTTAAGACTTTGTACTGAAGGCACTATGCCCATGAGCACACACAGACAAAGTGTGGCCCCACAGCCCTCTGCTCACCCCAACCTCCATCCCTCATGGGGCTCATGTCCCTAGGGCAGTCCCCAAGAAGCACACCTTACAATTTAGAATGCAAGCCATTTGCCCAAAAATCTCTGAGCTTTTCATCTCTCCTAAGTGAGGAAGGAAGGGGAAAATTTCAAAATGGAGAAAAAACAACCAGAACTCATCCTTAGCTTGATAGTGATAATTCAGGCCAAATAATGATAGACCACCATGTAAGTTGCAGTTCTGGTCCTCTCTGAAGATGACTTAATCCTTCTTTGATGACAGATGGTATTTAGAAGATAAATACAAGGATTAGGTCCAAACATTAGCAAATCCCTAATAAGATTGATGCATACTAAAGCTTTTCAAAACTATGTTTGAAGACACCACAGAGGCTTTGGTGAAACACAAGTGTTAGATTGGTGAAACACCCCTGCTAAAAAGCTGGGTGATGCATGTCCTCATGACCCTTGTTGGTGTCTGACTCAGGCACAGTCATTCCATGGCAGGGTAAGGGTGTGTCAGGAACATCACCAAGGTCAAGCTGAAGACTGCTCGGTTTTGTCTTTTAGACAAGGAAAGTAAGAACATTAAGAGTCCTAGAAATAGGACAGAAGAAGACTAAAGACATTGGAAGGCCTAAGACAAAATGGCGGAGGGAGGCCCATGAGGCCACTCCACCAAGCACTGCAGGCAAGCTATGGGGAGAAGAGCCGGACTTCCTCCTGTGGCTCTCTGAACACCCTGGAGAGACAACAGAGACAGTGGTCCAGTATAGAGGGCCTGGCACAATCAGGGATAGCCTGAGCCATGGCCTGGAACAAGGCCTCTCTGAGTCCTGACCCCTGAGCTGAGTGGGAGTATGAGATGGATGAGTTTCAAAGATCTTTCTCATATTCTAAGATTCTGTTACAACCAACCCCTCAATTCTGAGACTTTTTACAAGTTTTACATGGAATATAAGGTAGTCTACCTAATTCCTTTCTATACTATATTCATTTGATCTATGTTTTCCAGCCTCATAAATAGAGTTGAAGAAGTTTCTTAAAGAAAACTCCAAATTTAAAGAAAATTGTTGCAAAACTTTTTTGGAATGTCCAGAGTATAACTTCTATGGAGACAGAAAGTGAGCTAAGTGCTACTGAGACCTGAGGCTGAGCCGGGAGGGTGACTGCTAATGACACAGAACTGTCCAGCAGTGTTTAAGCTAGGAATTGGAGATGGAGTTTAGGGCTGAAGTGCTTCCCTAGCATGTGGGGAGCCCTGGGTTCAATCCCCAGCACTGCAAAAATAAAGAAGAATAGGAAGAAAAAGAACACTAATTTTAGATTGTAGGGCTTGTTACACAACTCTAAATGCACTGAGAAACACTGAGTTGTATGCTTTACATGGGTACAGTTTATGGTATGGATCCACAAAGGTAAAAAAAAAATCTCCTTTAGGAAGTGCTCTTGGGGAATTTTCTGAGGTGGAATCAAGCTCAGGCACACTTTTCTGTTACCTTTCAATGCCACTGACCATCCTTGGATGTCTGGGCTGCTCCTTTCTCTTGGGAAGGTTGCATGCTAATAAAGTCTTATTTTCTCCACAGAACTCTCAGCCTACATGAGACACTCAGTCCACACATCTCACGCCACAGGCTGACGTGGCCCATTGTGAAAGCAGCAAGCTAACAGCTGTGGGACTTGGAGGCTCCCCTACCAGAGGCAAAGGGACAATTCTAGGTCTGGGCTAAGAAGCTGAACCCCAGACTGGAAACTCTGAGGGCTGTCAGGCACCCCTAATAACCTTGCTTGCACCCTGGGCCTCTTCAGCCGCGGTCACACGAGAGGCTTTAGAAAGAAGAGCCAGAGATGACAAAGGCCCCAGGTGAGAGGTTTTCTGAAGGTACCACATTTCCTCAAGACAGGGGAGAAGATGGAGATTAGTGTGAGGAACCCCTAGGCCACTCAGCCCCGAGTCTGCTTTATTAGAGAACCCGCACAGGGAGTAGCATGTCTTTCATTGATGACAAGTGTGCTTTGATAGTATCCCCATCCCTGAACTCTTCAAAGGACACAGAAGCCAAATTCCTCTGGCGCTGATCACAGCCCTGCTTTAGATGGTACTGGGTATTTTTAGAAATCATGGGAAGGCTCTGGCAGTCCTCACGTGACTCCACACAGGCACCACCAAATGCCAGACCCATCACATGGCCACCAAGGGCCCCGGTGACCCTTCTGAAGGCCTCTGTGAGAGTCCCAGCTCTTGAAACCATTCTTAGTACACTGAGAATGGCCAGCACACCCTGAGGCCTCCTCCTTCGGCAGACGCACACACTGTACCTAGGTCAGAGACCACCAGTGCTTGTTCATCCGAACACTGCAAAGCAGCCTGTACGCTGTATACACACACACACACACACACACACACACACACACACACACTTTGACAGCTCGACTCAACGCAGTGGACTGAGGAAAAACACCAGAAATTCTACCACAAAAGAAACAGGTTTAAAGAAACAAACCACAACTCTTGGAGGGCAGAGGAACAATAACATAGAGAACACAGTATTTGTTATCACCTACCTGAAGCCCCGGTTGCTCCCAAAACAGTGGAACTGACCCTCTGATCTGGACAAAAGATGAGACTCCATCATCCATGTAAATCGTCTGCAGCAAAGGAAACAGAAAGGGAGAGGTATTCTTCAATGAAATCCAATGTCCTGGGCTGGTAATGGGATCCGGTGCCTGTGACCTGACACCAGTCAGGAAGGGCAGACAGTGGACTTGGGCGCCCTCTGCTCTCTCACCCAGCACATATGGCACTGGCCAGGTGGCAGGGCATGTGGCTGCTGGCCAACCTCTGAGGAGGGGTCTGCAGTGGGCTGGAGGCTTTTGGACCTGTCCTTGCAGGGTCTGTGGGAATGCACACTCCTAGGGTGCAACTGTGCCCTGCTCAATGAAAAACCCAGCACCTCCTCCTCCTCCCCACTTTGGAAACAGAAACAAATGTGCTCTGGGATTTAACTAAGACCTTTCTAAGTGCCCTCTATTTCCACCTGTCCAATAGCTAAGTAGCAGGGAGCTAGCTACTGGAAAAGGATTGAAGAAATCAAACGAACAAGGAAGCAATACAGTCAAAAGACGTAGCTGACTGCACCTATCGGTCTCGTATTTGACAACACAAGTCAAGACTCAGCTTGAATTTGGTCCTGACCCTGGGCCACTGTGTCCTTAAACTCGCCACTCAGTCAACACACACAACCGTTTGCACAAGCTTCCAGTGTCCTGCCCCCGTAAAGAAACAGATGAGACTGATGCTTTGAAAAATATCCTCTCCCACATGCACAGGTTACTTCAGAGTGTGCCCGCAGCACCCACAGGGGAAGACTGAAGTGGTTATCAGACGCTCAGTCTTTATCTGTGCAATCCTACCCTGGCCTGGCGGGGCTGGCGGGGGCGCCGCTTTGAGTCCCTTCCATTGCTTACAGCCCACTCCCTTACAGGTAGCTTTCCACACAGGCCAGATCACGCTGAGATCACACACGCATTAGTAATTCTGCAGGGGCGGGCGTGACAATGAGCCCTGCGAGTCTCCGGACCACACACATGACAGACCCGGTATCTGTGTTGTGAACTGTAATTCTAGCCTTAGTGGCCAAAGGAAAAAGGTGCTTCATTAAGATACCTGTGTTTACCCTGTGTTTCCAGGTACGGCCTCCTAGCAAATTTGTCACTCTCCTTTATTCAACTACAAAACCAGGACAGAATAGCAGATTGTTGAAATCATGACCAGCATGGTTGATACGGTGAGATTAAGGACAGAAAGCTGATCTAAGCGCAATCTACACAAGCCCAGATTCCAGAGAAAGAAACCAAGTCAGCCAACACTCAAATGTGAAGACAACTGCCAGAGACGCTCAGGGTCTGATCAAGCCTAGGAACTTTCACCCTTCTCTCAGAGATTATGTGCTTGCAGGGCCGCTTCTAACCTGAACTGGATCCTCCAGAACCGTGTGCAACTCAGAACCAGTGTCCAGAAACACACGGGACCCCCTTCCCCACTGAGTTAATAGGAAAGGGTGCTGCAAAGTTCTCTCCTCTCTCCTCCCCAGGAAACCGCTCTATGTCTATACCTCCCACCGTACAGGCTCCTAACCTGGCCACCAGCACCTGAGATGCTCCACAGCGCTCCCAGAATGCATACGAGGTAGGGGAGGTCTTGTCTCACATCATGGATCCCATTCCACAGAGGTCACCTGAGGCCCGGAGGCAGGCGGGGTGAGGCATGGAGCACATGAGAACAGCATGCTGCCAAGCCTCCCATCTGGGCCAAGTCCACTTCACAGACTCCCATTTGCCCAGGGGGATGGCCCTAGGACATTCCTGAACACGGTCAGTCTTGGATTCCCTCTCTAAACAGCGCTAATGTCACCTGACGCAGGGTGTGAATGAAAGCGCACGCACCCGGCACAGAGCAGGCACTGAAAAGGAGCTGTGACTGTGGATGAGCCCATGAGGCGAGTAAGGAGGGTTTGGGGGGGCAGAATGCGAGGCAAATGGGACGAGGCTGTGAGCGAATGAGGCAGGAAGGAATCCAAGAACAGACCAGCTGGGGAGGGAGACGGGGATGCAACAGCCTAACAGGAGCCCTTTGTGGAAGGAGGAAGCCTGGGCAGGTGCTGTGACACTGTACCTGGCAGCCAGAAGGCCACCCCGAGTTGTTCTTTTCTCAAAATGGTGGGAGCAGAAACCAAAGTGCAATACATAGAAAGGGACAAAACAGGAGACTATGCCAACCGTGTGCACACACTTCCATCAGAAAGGCCTTTCACTGGACCTCTATGTCCTGATGCAGCAGTAACAAACCAGCCTTTCCGAGTCTGCGCTCCTGAGAGGAAGCACAGTCATTCTCACCCCTCCCCCCAGTTACTCAGGGGCCATATCTCCCAGAGCCAAATATTTATCTCGTATCTTTTGATTGACTAAGGGCCTTTTTGGTTTTGTTTTTCTGCTCAGTGAATCAGTGCTGCAGAGCAAGCCCACTGGGTATGACTCACAGCTGAGCCAGAAAGACTCAAAGCTTCCTCCCAGGAAGCCAGAAATGCCACCCACGCATGCACACAACATGTGTTTGCACATATACACTACACAAATGCACACAGCATATACACATACAACCCAGCATGAGACGCATACAACACATGCAACACACAAATGTACATACAGCATGCAGAGCATGTGATACGTACACACCACACAGAACATGCAACATGTACATACCACACACACATGTGTACATACCACAACACATGCATACACACACAGCCTGCCTAGAGGAGGCAGATTGTTCATTCCTGGGAAGAAAATGTTAAAACAAGGCAGAAGCAGAGGGGGCTGAGAAGCCAATTGGTCTCTTGAGAGTCCCCACGCTGTTCTGTGTGTATAGTCATTCACCAAACGACACCTGCAAAGGCCATCTGGCTTCCCCCAGCACCTACTTCAGGGCCTCTGGTCTGCAGACTCCTCTCCAGTAGGGCCAGAGCCAACAGCGGCTTGTGGGTACCACTGTCAAGGCTGTGTAGCCCCAGCATGCCTCCCCTAGCTCAGCAGCTCAGTGGTTGCTTGCACCCTGGGGCCAGGCGACCAGAATCAGTGCCTGCCATTTCTTCAAGGGCAGGTGGAGGAGGAAACAACATTCCCTACCCAAATACCCCTCGATACCTACCAAACCCCTATAATTAAAGGCCCTAGAGAGCTTGCGCAATTCGCTATTTCCTACGAACAAAAGCAAGAGACAGGTACCCAATCGTGCACACTGCCCCCAACCCTTGGTCCTGCAGACTCAAGGGAATATAGACCTCAAAGGAATATTATGTAAGTCAAGAAATCACTCCCCCAATCCTAAGAAAGGGAGGTGGAGACAATTCAATGACGTGCCTGGTGTCCACGATACCACTTCAGCCCTAAATGACGAACTAACAGGTCACCAGGCAGGTCCCTATGCTCACAGTGAACCACCTCACTGGGACTACTTCCGAAGCTTCTCAAAGACAGCAGAGTAAGCAGAGCCTCCCCACCTGGTGCTAATCTCCAAGACATATTGTGAGAAGCACCTGCATCAGCACGTGGCCAGTGCGCCAGGCTGGAGGCAAGCAATGGAGCCCTGGGAAGAGCCCTGGCAGGTAGAACATGGCTGCACTCTGTGTCCCATGTGCCCAGGACGGAACTGGAGCCTGACAGGCTCACCAGCAGACTCTGCTGAAGTACCCAAGGCTTCATTTCCAGGTTGCCGGCAAGGACAACTGCGGACACATTTCTGCGAAGTGACACCCCCTCTCCACGTGGTCGCTTTCTCCCCAGCATCACAGTAGTGACTGCCTGGATTCCCATTTCCCACATGGTCCAGCCTCAAATGCACGTCCCCAAATGCTTGACGTGCCTGGTGGAAACAGTCACCGTGGGGTTAAGTTATACCCTGTCAGCCAGACGGGGCCTGTGTCTACAGCTGCCTGTGTCTCTGGGTGGACAGATGGTGGTGCCTGACTGCCCTTCAGAGAGAGCCCAGCACTGCCTGGCTCAGAGGAGGAAAAGGGATGGAAAATAAAAACTAGGAAGACCTCAAAGGAATATTATGTAAGTCAAGAAATCACTCCCCCAATCCTAAGAAAGGGAGGTGTAGACAATTCAACCAGCAACGATCATGCTAAGGTTTTCCCCTTCAAAACTCATGCTAAAATCCCCACTATGAGATACCAGTATTTAGAGACCAGGGGGGACCACTGAGAAGTGATTAGGGCTCTGTCTTAATGGATTAATGGGTTATCTTGAAAGTGGGTTGTTAATAAATGCCAGTCTGGCTAGGCTTCCTGTGTGGTCTGTCTCTCATCAAGTGATGCCTTGTGGGACTCTGTCAGCAAGATGGCCATCAGGAAGCCAGCTACTTGGGAGGCTGAAGCAGGAAGATAGCAGCGAATGTGAGACTAAACTGGGCAACTTAGTGAGACTGTTTCAAAATAAAAACAAAAAAGGCAGGGCAAAAAAAAAAAAAAGATGTGGACATGGTTGCGCATGCCTGTGATCTCAGCACTCAGGAGACTGAGGCAGGAGAAATGGAACGAGTTCAAGGCCACTCTGAGCTACCTAGTGAGTTCAGGCCACACTGCAAAGAGAAAAAAAAAAAATCACTAGCATGAAGCCCCTCAACCTTGGACCAGAACTGTGAGTCAAAATAAACCTTTTATGACTTACAGTATTAGTCACTTTCCTGTCACCAGGATAAAATACCTGATACACATGATTCAAGAAGAGGTTTATCTTGGTATAACTTACAGTTTCAGAGGATTCAGTTCATAGTCAGCTGGCTGTAAGGTGTGGTAGAAGTGCGAAGCAGAGGAAAGCTGCTCACCCTACAGCAGCCAGGAAGCAGAGCAAGCAGGAAAAGCCACAGAGATGTACCCTTCAAAGGCACGCCCCCAGTGGCCCCCTCCTCCAAATGGGCCCTACCACCTGAGAACATATTCAGCTGGGAACTCAACAATGGATTAATTCACTGATAATACAGCACCCTCGTGATCCAATTACCTTGCAAAAGTTCCACCTGTGAATACATGAGACTTTGGGCTGGGGGTATTTTGGATCTAAACCATAGCACTTACCCAGGTATTGTGTAATTAGCAAAAGAAAATAGACTAACACAGGGTTGTGGCCTAAGAGCTGGGAAAGGCTGTTCATATCTCGAAGGCTTTGCTGGGCTGCCCTAAAATAGGAGATTCAGGGGTTGTGGGCAAGGTCCCTGCTCCTAAGCCCTAACAAGTTAACTGGGAAAACAAGAGACACATGTCAGTCCCTGGCACACATCATTAAAAAGCCAGAGCAAAGGCCCCAGCTTGAGTCTTAGCAATGCCTGATAGTCTGCAGAAAGTGAAGCAAGGAAAGATCACAAGGAGAGTGCTCCTGAAGCCAGATGCACTGCATCAAAGGCGCAGTCCTTTCATATGGGATTATGTACTGGTTATGGGTTGGGTTGTATCCCTTCCAAAACAGATAAATCCTAGCCCTAGTACTCCAAAGTGTGACCTTGTTTGGAAACAGCATCTTTGCAGATGTAATTAGTTTAAGAGAGGCCATCCTGGATGGAGAGGGGTGATCCTTGACTCAACATGACTGATGTCCTTAGAAAGACAGGCAGAAGAGGCAGAGCCTGGAGTGATGCTGCCCCCAGCCCAAGGCCAGAAATTGGAAGAGGGGAGGAAAATCCTCTCCTAGAGGCTTTGAAGACAACATGGCCTTGCCTAACACCTGATTTCAGATTCCCAGCATCCAGAACTGAGAGAACAAAGGCCTAGGATTTTAAACCACCCAGTATATGTACAGCACATCAGCACCAGGAAGCTCACACACCCCACCTTGACATTCTGTGTTAAAAGGTCCTGCCTCAGTCAGGTGTGGTGGCACACACCTGTAAGTCCAGCACCATGGGAGGCCAAGGCAGGACTGTACGTTTGAGCCCATCCTGGGCCACTAGGTGATTTAGAGAGACCCTGTGTCAAAAAATACAAAAAGTACTGGGGATGTAGCTCAGTGTGAAGGCCCTGGGTTTAATCCCCAGGACCACATACACACAGAGACAGAGAGAGGCCTATCTTATATGTAAAGATAGCAACAGTGGAGAGTTGTTTCCCTGATGACACACTTGGAAGATACAAGGGATGAGACCAGTTTATTAACTGGATGGAGGTGGGGACTCAGGGCTTCCCTCTACGGCCCCACGATGATCTCTGGAATCTACTCCATCACCCACTTCAGAGACTCTGAGAAGCTGATTTTACAGCCGTGCTTTGAACCTTCCATCCTGTTCCAGGCACAGCACCCAGTTCGTGGCAGGTGATAAACAATAAAGATATACTCAATATCTGAAGGATAAGAAAGTGCAATCGGAGAAGCGGTCATGAAGGTGGTGCATGTGAGGTAAAGGCAGTCATCTTCACAATGCAGACATAAGCAAGGTAAAAAGAAAACCTCCTCCACTAGGGGGCTGCATATTCTTTTCCTTCCTTCCTCTTTTTCCATTTACTTTTTGTGTGGTGCTGGGGATGGAACCCAGGGCCTCATGCATGCTAGGCGAGCACTCTACCAATGCTACATCACCACTCCTCTCAGCACTTATTTAACACCCTTGTAAATATTCAGGAGCATGAGCCCCATGAGCAGAGTCACTGATAACTGCACCTGCTGCTTGTTTCAGAGCTCCTGTTCCATGTCTCCCCACGCCGGCCCAACTCCAGAAGAAGCCTCCCCATTTTTGCATCTTTAATAGCTGGTTCCTGCAAAATGGAGCTCCACACTGATTTGAGTTGCCTTTGAACGCGCAAGCACACAGAAGCTCATGGGTTAGGGGCAGGTGTGCAGATCTGTGCTGAATTAAACAGGCTGAAGTCTGCACAGGGAGTGTCTCCCGCAGTGGGTGCAGAGCCACAGCTGCACTAAGTATGCATGGGGTATTTGCAGCTTGCCACCCACAGTGGTGTCACACCTGTGCCTCTCTGGAGCTTTCTCTTCTTGCAGCTCATACTCTGCAAGCTCGCAGTATCCCACAGGGTGCAAGTCGGAACAAACACAACAGCAGTTTTAAGACTGCTCTCTCTTCTCTGGGAGAACAGAACAGAAGTTAGGAAAGGAAACTGATGCGGAATTACACAGAGACCCGTTCTACAAGAGGTAAAAGCAATTGTTGCTCAAAATGCTGACTTCACAGCTCCCGGGTACTCGCACTTACTTCTAGAATGAAGCTTGAGCTGATTTAGAATAAATGTTTCTTCTCCCATTCTTCCACTGAATCAATGTACTTTTAAAACTATTTTTCAAGCCCTGTTGGTTCATCTTTCAGCTGCTTCTGGAAAAAGTGTCACCCTTTCTGACCACAGCAACCATTTCTGATTCCAACTAAAAGTACCTTAGGTAAGCAACATTTTCCCAACACGAGATGTGAATAAAAAACCATGCAAACCTGAGCCAGCTTTTTCATGCAGAGGCCAATTTCACATACACAGGAAGGAGTTGTGATTAGAAACCAGCCCCAGTACATCAAGGTCCCTTCTGCTCCCAGCGAAAAAATGCATGAGCTGAAGTACTTGAGAACCACTCAGTGCCATGGGTAGACCTGGGAACTCACCTGCTCGGTCTCCACAAAGTTGGACACATGGCCATCATCGTTCACGCCACGGGTATGGAAGCGAGCGCCGGCGCGCTCACAGCTGATGCGAGAGATGAGACAGGCCTTGGCCTGCTTGTGCGAGGCATACACTGTGCGGATGGCCACCACACCGCAGATGACCTTCAGCAGCCAGTCACAGCAGCTCACCTGGTGCTGCCGCAGGGGCATGTGCAATAGCTGGTTCCTGCAAAACGGAGCCCCACACATTAGGGTCACCTTAGCACTTCCCACAAACGCTGCACGCACTATAGGTATGGACAAGGCACTGGCGGGGGGCCCGGCATTCCACTCAGCACTCTGCACTGGGGCATGCAGATCCAGAAAGTCATGTGGTTCAGAGAGGCCCCCAGATGGCAGGGCCACTGTGACGTCCCAAAGCTACCACTGGCAGTCAAAAAGGGCAAACAGAAGCAAAACTAGAGTGTGAGCAGGCACCTTGCAGCGAATTTCAAAGGAACTCCTGTTTAGAAGCTACCACATTTTTTTATTAGAACCATCAATAAAAAATTTAATCATGTTTTGATTAAATAATAAGCATGGCCAGTGATAAAATGACAAATGATAAAAAGCAATCATTAAATAGATACACAATTAAGTTATATATACACACTTGTGGGTGAATATGATGAAAGCATTACAAGCCAATCCAAAATAAAAAGGGACAAGAGGAAACTAAAACTTGACAGAAGTTCCAGTTATGCCTCCCCATACCCAGAGGACTGTTCCAGGCTCTGGAGTCCATGGTGATAGTGACAGGGAAAGTAGCCAACAGGTACAAGCACACACAGCACCATCTTCCATGCTTGGATGATGGATTAACTCACTGCATCCTTCAAAGGAGTGACCAGAAACCCACTTTACAGATAAAGAAACTAAGGCACAGGAAGCAAAGCATTTGCCCAAGGTCATAGAGTTTGTGAGCAGAGCTGGTGCTCCTCAGCCCGACCCCTCTTAATGAAGGCATCAGATTTACACATAGTCATGTCACCCTTCCACCCTCCACCCACATGCCCCCCACACACCCAGGGCACCTCAGCTGTGTCATTCTGAGGCCTGTCACCAGGGGACTCTCTCCTACAGGGTCTGGAGCAAATCTAGATCACAGTGCCCTACTTGTATAAAAAAAGGCAACCCAATTCCTGCCCTTGGCCTTCCTCAAAGACAGCAGCATGTTCTCATTGCTGGAATGTGTGCTGTGAGTTCTGATGGATCTCTGGGCTTCCCCAAAACCTCTGCTCTGGGGCCACAGCCACTTTCACCCCACAGAAGCCTCGCTTCCACCGACTTCTCACAGCCGCGGGGCTCTTCTGCATGAAAAATGATGACCATGAAGCACAATTTTACAAAAGTGTGTCTCCTCCTGAGCCACCCTCACCTCAGGTGATAAACCACTTTACTCACAAAACATTAAATCTACCTTAGGCATCAAAGCCAGGCCTCCAGATTCCAGATCTGCCAGAAAGACAGCTCGGGCCTTTGTCACCAAAAGGCAGGCGGGAGGAGTCTTGTGCCAAATAGATAACTCCAAATAACCTCTTCTAGAGAATTGTGCCTGATCCTCTGGGTGGGACAGCTCACACCCCAGGAGGAATTGACCCGAATCTATAAACGATCACAGAGTTTTGCATTCGATTCCTGCTGTGGATCTCCAGACCTCAGACACTGCACCACAGTATAGTGGATGTCAGTAATGGAGCCCGCGACCACTCTGCCTGGGAACCTGGCTGTGGTCTCTGCCCTGAGCCCAATACCTAGAGTGAGTGCCATCCAGCAGCCCGGTACCTCCACAGTTGCTCCCTCCTTCCCAACCCCAAATCCAGCCTGGCCCAAGACTCCCATCACTGCTGCTTCTCTTCTGTCTCCTAGAAATCTGAGGGCAGCAACGCTGGCTAGCAGCCCTGGCCTCATCCCACATAATCACTGCCTCCTCTTGTCCCTCACAGGACATGGCAGGGTCTTGACCTCGGGGTCAAGAAAAGCCCATAGGTAACTGACATATTCACAGGGCCATCTACTCATAGCCATGCCCTTACCTGGGGTGAAGGCCAAATGACCCTAAACATACACAAACCCACCCGGACTTGTCTGTTCATGTTCTTACAAGTTACTTGGGGCATGATGACTGCATTTCCTTAGAGACAGGGCTGGTTTAGCTTGTGACTACCAGCCTGGACGCTAGAACTAGAATCTCTGGGTTCAAATCCTGGCTCTGCCACTTACAAAACATGTTAGAGTTCAGCAAAATGCCCATGCCCTTTCATGCCTCAGTTTGTCTCTCTGTAAGATGGGGTAACAGACTCTACCTCATAGATTATTATGAGGATTCCGAGTTATCACCCTAGAGAGCTTATACTGGTACTTGAAGCACAGTGCTTTGTAAATGTCATCGGAGAATACCCAGACATAGCAGGTAATGGCTCTGGGGCCGCCCACGGAGTAACCCAGGCAGAACACTGAGCATGCGCCAGCGCACAGGGACCCGCTCACAGACGCCGGCTCAAATGCTTTCCCTACAGATCAGATTTTCTTTTTAAATTTGTAAGAGACGACTAGAACCTATCTCCTGAGCTCACAGGGAAGGGAACTCGGGTTAGTTTTTCTCTCATCCTGCAGAGAGAGCGGGAGTGGATCTCAGCTCTCCAGAGGTGACCTAGAATCCAGGGGCTGATACAAAATGAGAGTCAAGGATAAGTTGCTGCCTACAGCCCGCCCTCTGGGGGACCTGGGGCCCTCACCAGAAGAAGGAGTTCCCCCACTCCGAGCTGTCATCACCCTGCTTCTGCGCACGGACAGTCAGGTCAAAGCGGGAGCCATCACTGGGCCACGCGAAATAAAACACCCCCGAGCTGAGGATCTTCCGCAGGGCGAGCAGGCGGTCCTCTTCCCGGGCCTCCTCCTGCAGGGGGTAAAACTCGATGGCGGTGATTTTGTAGATTTCTGCATCTGGAATTCTGCCCACCGATGTGCAGCCTGTCACCAACACCAGGAAACTCAGAGAAGCACCACCTGCAAGTGGAATCAGATAAAAGAGCTGAAGGGGCTGCGGTTTACCAGCCCCATCCTGCAGCGTTTCCAGCGCCTGGTCACCTTCGCCTAGGGCTCTCCAGCATTGTCACCTAAGCCTAGGGTGTTGGCTCACAGCACCAGATGTTGGGAGCAGCTGGAAACACAGTCTGGCCCTAGCCCAGCTCTCTAGGATCAGCAGTCTGCTTTAATGGATCCCCTGACGATTCTGGTGTGGAGAGCTCCCAGATCTCAGCCCTCTTCCACATCTGCACCCTGAGCCCTCCAACACACCTTCCCCACTCACCTGCCAGCCTTCCTTGCTTTCCAGAGAGAGGGCCTGGGCCCCCTGGATGTATCAACAGCTCCCCATCAGCACTGGGGAGCACATACAAAGCCAACCGCCCCCCTGCAGCCTGTGTCCCTCAGCAGGTGGGCTCCTCGGGGCAGGATTCTGAGTCACTGTTGCTTTCTAGCACCACTGGTGTCTGATGAATGTGTCCTAAACCAATTCCTGTGCAGGTCACGCAGACCACACTGGCCTGCTGCCCGGAGAAGGGTGCACAGTCTCTGGGGCACTGCCACGCTATCCCTGGCTGCCCATTTTCTGTTCAGTCCCCCCTACCGCACAATGCTTCACAACTATCCTGCATGAGGGAGGAGTGGATGGCAATGCTGTACCCCAAGAACAGCGGGACACCTGCTCCATCAAAGACAGGGTCCAAGAGATGGCCTGGGTAGACAACTGGCCTGGTTCAGTCCAAAGGACACTCTGAGGTTTAGGGATCCTCTCCCAACAAGATCACTCTAAACAGCCAGTGGCCACCATCTAGAGTGATAGTTTAGGTACCCTCAGATCACTCCATGCTTGGAAAGACCCCCAAAGACAGGCAGTTCTACTTCCCCAGACTTCTTCCTCACACCTCACAGGAGGAGGAATGTGGCTCACAGTGTAGAATGACTGGTTTTTATTAAAGCACATTCACTGAATAAGTGGATCACGACTCACTTGCCTGCTGATGCACCATGGGGTGGCGAGGTACCTGCAGAGCCACAATACCAGTTCCTGTCACAGCTCCCCCCTCATGTCATCAGGGGACCATGCTCCTGACAATGAAGGAAGTCACGCTGGGCACAGCGACAGGGGTCAGGGCCGAGTGTCTCAAGTAGGGTGGGTGGGGTCTCGGTGTGGCTGGCATTCTTGACTCCCAGCTCCAAAGATGCAGACAGTCTCCAGCCTTGGCTGGGACAAGCCCACAGCTCTCCTCTGCCTGACAGATGGGGAATGCGCCACTCAGCAAAGTCCCCTAGCACGGCGGAAGGACAGGTTAGGAGTGGGCTTGAGAAGAGGAATGGAAATTTTTGCTTTCTCTCCTTCCACCCAAGTCAGGAAGTGAATTTCTCACCCTACTCCTCACCAGCCTCTGCGTAGGGGCCTGAGTTGCTGGCAGGAGGCCCAGGCTGCCAGGAAGACAGCAGGCATCTCTTGCGCAGGCCATCGGCCTGGGGGAGGCTCCAAAGGCTGGGTTGTAGCAGGCACACGAGACAAATGGGAAAAATGGAACATGCCACCACCACAGAAAACTGGCTCCAGAGTCCTGGGGCTCTGGAGGGTGCAGGCAAGTGACAGTTGCCACTAGGTGCTTTTGTAGAGCTTGTACTGAGGTCAGCGCGCACACATTTCAGGTACTTCACACGTACGCACTTCAGCCTCCCAAGGCCACCATTATTATCTCATTTTACACAGGGTGAGAAGAGAGGAGGCCCATGGAGATTAAGTGACAGTCGGGGACCTGGGATCCAAACCCATCTTCTGGTCACACCACTTGGACAAGTTACTCAAGCCAAGTCTGGCTGCAGACTTGCAAGTAGTAGAACCAACCTACCCAGAAACGCTGCTCTTGTAGGACCCCCGTCACCACTTTCCACACAATGCCTGTCCCCAGGGGAGCTCAGTCACTGCCCAAGCACACAGTGGTCTGGGTTGGAATGGGGATATAAAGGTGGAATTCA